>OY755040.1:125482169-125758421 GCA_963576565.1 Aspidapion aeneum
GTCGTAATTACAATATATTTTATTAGGCAGGCGCGGGACTGCTGTGTTTTATTTTTATTGTTCAATTAGGTAGTAATAGATCTCTTTGAAAAGTTGCCTAGTAAAAAACTTCTTAATTTACGTGAAAAAATGGAAGTTGTTAACGTTGCAGAGAAGGAACATCTATCAGCACGAAAGATCGCTGAAAAATTTAATATCGGAAAAACTCAAGCAGCGGAAATTGTTAATAAATATATATTAAAATTTCGCAGTTCCCTCTCATAAGCGGACACCTCCAATAAGCAAACAAAATTGACGGAACCGTGAGTGTCCGCTTATGAGAGGTTTCACTGTAATCATTTTCCTACATATTATACGAAAAAAAAATAATCATGTAGGGGAGAGTGGGGTGAGTTTGGACATGCGGAGAGTATGGTTTTCTCTAGATATTCGGCAGAGATTTTCAGTAGCCCTCGTGTCACTGAATAGTTCTAGCGCTAACGTTCGATCGCCCACAAGGCGTCCAGCGTGGATTAAAAAGAAATAAATTTTTCACCAAACAGTTTCACGGGCAAGTCCTCAGAGGTAAAGTTAGCTCGGGGACGCGTTTTGGCCTCATTCATATTTCTTTTTCAGATACCCACATCATCATTTCATCTTCTTCCATTTTATGGTTATGCTCGTGCTGAATGAGGCCTAATGAAACGCGTCCCCGAGCAACCTTTACCTTTGTGGACTGGCCCGTAAATCTTTTTCGTTAAGACTGTTTAGCACGTGAACTCCCCCCAAATATTTTTTAATGTTGTTTTTTTAAATTTGACGATTTTCGCGTCTGATCTTATATTTAAACACTAAATTATAAGCTTTTTTAATTAAAACAGTGGCGTATCTCTTTCTTTATTTTGCAATTGCAATTAGCAGGCAACAAAACATATCGTGATAATGTGGGCCTAGCGTACGTATAGACAAGCATGTTGAAGCGATTTTTGTTTTTCGGCTCGGTTAGGTCGCCTGGGTTTCTTAGTTTTCTGTGTGTCGGCGTATTGTTTACATTCGGTTTTTATTTTAATTAATTTGCATAATGTTCTTCTGTACGATGTAGTGTGTTTTACTGGAAGCCGGCTAAGGTTAAAGACAAAGTGTACATTCGACATTTTAAAGAAGGATAGACGAATTGCCTCAGATGCAAGCAGTAAAATTTAAATTAAATTGCAATTTCATCATCGGGAACCTACTATCTACCTGATTTCGCTGATTTTACTTAGTTAGGTAAGTTCTTTATAGAATAGGTATATTCATTATTAGCATATTATATATTTTTTTTATATCTGTATATAAATAAATGGATCTATGACGGATCTGATACCTACCTAGACTAGCATATTCGCACACTTCAAGTAAAGCCATGAGATATCAGCCTTGAAAACAGTTTTTTGTAAATATCTCAAAAACTAAAGTTCTTACCAAGTTTCTGTTTATAACACAAATTATCGGGCAAAATGTAATCTACTATATTCCTTAAACCGCATATTGGTGCGATACTACGTTAAGAAGTTGACGTTTTTTTAATTGTCAAAAAACTGACATTAACTGACAGACGAAAATCTAGTCAGCTCGTTACAGTGTCGAACACTATTTTACCTGAAAATTTTATGAAAATCTGTTTAGCGGTTTAGGAAAGGTCGTGTTAAGGACACACACACACACACACACGCACACACACACACACACTCAGACAGAAAGACATCACGACGATATTGCTAAGATACGTCAAAATACACCCAAATAAAGAATTTTCGGCGTTATCTTTAAAAAAAAATTTGTCCAAAATAATACCATTTCTAGCCATTGCTCCGCGGGCTAGAAAGGTAAAAATGGGGGTAGGGCAGGGCCTTATACAACTCAATGGGGTAGGGAAATCCTGCGTCACCTATTGCGAAAGTCACGATCCGCCACTGCCCTGTATAGGTTGTAAATAACACCCCCACCTCTCCCACATGACGTGGTGACACGTATGTGAGTAGTATCAAATAAAAAACATTAAACGCAACATTAAAACATCACTAAGCGTAGCCGGATTACATAGTTGTAATCCCGCAAAAACACAATAGTTTAAATCTGTTTTTTCGAATTGCCCATTTGGTCTGGGTGTAATTGTAACAAAACATGGCCTGATAAATCCTGTTTCGAAAAGCATCAGGAACAACGGGAGGGAGTTTAAAAAACGGACGCAAACTGGGCTAACCTGAATCTACCTCTCCCTAAAACCCAAAATTTGTAAATCAAACAAGTTTCGTGGCTAATCGGGCAAAAAGGGGATTTTTGTTTCTCTCATATTTTTCCGTGGGTAGCTTGAAAGCTTAACCTCGCGGGGGTCCAAGATCTAATGGACACCTAATAAGTGTTGACAGTTAACGTACTGTTTCGTCCTTATGGGACTCCTCAGAACACTGCTAGGTCGATGTGACAATTCCTGCGAAGTTAATTAGACGGTTTTGTCTCTACAAACGCTTAGTTTTCGAGACACAGAGTGTTTGAGAAATTGGTTTTTTTATAGCTCCTGTAGCTTTTTAGATATTTAGCTCAAATATGCCACGTATATTTTATTTAAGAAAAACAAATAGAGAGGAAAGTATTGTATCAGAAACGACTGGATGAAAAATTATTAAACACACAGCATTCATTTGAAGAGCTATATACAAACATAGTAAAAAGCTTGAAGGAAGCAAGCAAAGAAGCTGTTGGATACCAAGATAATAGAAATAACAATAAGATGTGGTGGACAGAGGAAAAACAGGAAATGGTCAAGGAGAAAAAACGCACATACTTGAAATGGCTCAGTACTAAAGAGCAAAGAGACCTAGAAATCTACAGGGATACCAGCGCAAATACCACGATATAAATACACACGTAGGAGGTAGGCAGAACTCTGAAGTATGGAAATTCATTTCTACAATAAAAAACCCAACAAAAGAAAAGTAAACATCCAGATCATCAAACCAGAACAATGGACAGAACACTATAAGAGACTGCTGCAGGAGACGAGACCCGAATATCTGGCAGCATCTCCGAGGAGAGACATAGAAGTACATGGAGAGGAAGTAATCATCGCAAAAGAAATGATAAAGAATAGTATTAAAAAGCTTAAATCCGGAAAAGCTAGCGGACCTGGGGGAATATGTGCTGAAATGCTCAAATATGGATCAGAAAAACTACTCGAAAATCTCACATATATTATCAATCAATGCATAAACGGACATCCAATACCTAATGATTGGAAAATTGCATTCATATCCTCAATACATAAAAAAGGAAACAAGCTGGATTGCAACAATTACAGAGGAATTTCAGTAACCAGTACTCTAAGTAGATTGTACGGTAGGATTCTTAGAGATCTAATAGAGAATGATTTTCATGAACAAGAAGAAGAAGAGCAAAGTGGGTTTCGTGCAGGCAGATCTTGTAGTGATAATGTTTTTTGTCTTAAACAAGTAATTGAGAAAAGGAGCGCCAAAAATATAGAAACTCATGTTACCTTTGTGGACCTACAAAAAGCATATGATACCGTTCCAGTAGAAAAATTGTGGACAGTGCTAGAGCAGACTAATATTAAACATACATACATAAAAGCGATAAAAGAACTATAAAGGGTCAAAATCTAAAATTAAAATTGGAAATCGACTTTCAAAAGAATTCCTGGTAACGAAAGGCTTAAGACAGGGATGGGAATACAACTAAACGACCGATTTACCATATACACACTACAGTTTGCTGACGACCAAGTAATTGTAGCTAATGATAAAGAAGACATGGAGTATATGATGAGAAAGTTAATGGAAGAATACCAAAAGTGGGGGCTAACAGTGAACGTGGACAAGTCACAGTACTTATGTATAGAAAACGAATCAAGTGAATTGGAACTAGAGAATGGACAAACAATATCTCCATGCAATGAGTATGTATACTTGGGTGTCACATTTGATAAGACAGGAACATACTGTAAAGAACTGGAAAAAAGAATAGTAAAAACAAACAAGGTTATTGGTTGTTTTAACAGTATTTTATGGAGCAGAGAGATAAAGAAGAATGTAAAATTTAACATATATGAAACAATGGTGAAAAGCACGCTCTTGTATGGAATAGAGACTTGTCGCGTAACAGAAAAATACAAAGCAAAAATGGAGTGTCGAAATGGATGCAATAAGAAGATCAATGAGAATATCCAGAACAGATCATAAAAGAAAGAATGGGAATCGAGGGAAGCATAACGGATGACATCACTAAAAGGCAACTGATATGGTACGGCCATGTACAACGGATGAGCGACGAAATATTACCAAAGCAGGTCCTAGAATGGCAACCAATAGGGCGCAGAAAAAGAGGGCGTCCTAAACTGGAATGGCAACAGTCAATCCAAAGATCAATGAGTCAAAAAAACCTGATGGAAGATGACTGTCAGAATCGAAGGAAAACGTTCTAAACCGACATAGTAGTAGTATATTTTATTTATAGGCACTACACTAATAGGCATGCCAAATAAGTTTTAATTAATTTGTTTTGATATACTCGCCATACCATACTGAAGAATTTTACCTTCCTAGCCCGCGTAGCAATGGCTAGAGAAGGTATTATTTTCGACGAAAACGTCAAAAATGTGTTAATTGGATGTATTTTGACCTATTCTAGCAATATCGTCGCGTTGTCTGTCTGTGTGTGTATATTATTTCTGTCCGTAACACGATAGCTCCCAAACCGCTGAACCGATTTTCATAATATTTTCAGGTAAAATAGTGTTCTACACTCTAACGAGCTGACTAGATTTTGGTCAAAATCCATTAATGCTTATGACAGTTTTTTGACAATTAAAAAAACGCTAACTTTTTAACTGATTATAGATTTTGGTCAAAATCCATTAATGCTAATGACAGTTTTTTAACAACTACAAACTTTAAAAAATGCTAACTTTTAACCGAGCATCGTATCAATACACTGTTTCCGGAATATAGTAGACTATACTTTGCTCAATAATTCGTGTAATAACCAAAAACTTCGTAGGGGCTTTAGTTTCTGAGATATTTAGAAAAAACTGTTTTCAAGGCTGATAATAGGCTAGCTACGAAGGTGTTAGATCCGTCAGGGATCCATTTATTTTATGATAGCAGCCTTTGGTGCAACAGCGATTTTTTTCTAAAACTGTTAAATAAGCAAATAAATTTCAAGAAAAAAGTTTGCAAATGGAACCAGGATTTTATTTATTGCTTTAAAATCTACCATTGGCTTACGAGAAAAAAAATCCGGGGAAAAAGCGACATGACCCCTAAAAAAGTATCACCTTGTAGATTTTTACTATTATTTTGGCGTGTCTAATGGTATTGTGCCTAAATATACGTGCCAAATTTCAGCTAAATATCTCAAAAACTATATAAAATACACCAAAATAAAATTTTAATAAAGAAAAAAGTTATAAAATGCCTGATCCAAAACCCAAAAATACTTTTCAAAAACCCCCCGTAGCTTAAAAACGGCTGTCTATATATAATTTTAGTTTCTCTTGAAAATTCCGATATTGAGTCTAGAAATACCCAGAACTCTGTAAAAACATCAAATTTGGGTCACCGTTCGTTAAAACAAATGTATTTTAAAAAATGATTTTTGAAAAAAATTCCGCGAACGAAATATTTTTTTTACTTCCCTCGTTGAAAAGGTAAGGGAATTGAACGAAAGGGGAGAGAAACATTTTGGCCTATTGTGTACTCGAAAGATTATCCAAATGTGTTAAAAGGAAGCGTAGGAATTAAGTAGGGGGGGACCTGTCAGCACTCCTGTCAGCTTTTTTATGGGTATTGGCAAGCGCGGATCTGGGCATAAATCTAGGAGGGGGTAAATGTCGGCAAAAAAAATATTTGTGCATTTATTTTTCGAATCTTAACTCCGGGTGTGCTTTTTTCGCATATCTATGGCCCCACCATACTGCAACTCGGTGCTTTTGTTGTTAAATTGTATAGTTTTTAAAATATGAATTTTCAAAGTTTGGCCATTTTGGTCTAATGAGATTCCCTACCCTAAAATTCGCTAAATGACATTTTTCGGAATCTTAACTCAGGGTGTAGTTTATCGCATCTCTATGGCCCCACAATACTGCAACTCGGTGCTTTTGTTGATAAACTATATAGTTTTTGAAATATGAATTTTCAAAGTTTGGCAATTTTGGTTTTATGGGATTCCCTACCCTAAAACTCGCTAAATGACGTTTCTTCGAATCTTAACTCAAGGTGTGGTTATTTTGCATCTCTATGGCCCCACCATACTGCAACTCGGTGCTTTTGTTGTTAAATTGTATAGTTTTTAAAATATGAATTTTCAAAGTTTGGCCATTTTGGTCTAATGAGATTCCCTACCCTAAAATTCGCTAAATGACGTTTTTCGGAATCTTTACTCATGGTGTGGTTTTTTCGCATCTCTATTGCCCCACAATACTGGAACTCGGTGCGTTTGTTAATAAACTATATTGTTTGTAAATATGAATTTTCAAAGTTTGGCCATTTTGGTCTTATGGGATTCCCTACCCTAAAACTTGCTAAATGACGTTTCTTCGAATCTTAACTCAAGGTATGGTTATTTTGCATCTCTATGGCCCCACCATACTGCAACTCGGTGCTTTTGTTGTTAAATTGTATAGTTTTTAAAATATGAATTTTCAAAGTTTGGCCATTTTGGTCTAATGAGATTCCCTACCCTAAAATTCGCTAAATGACGTTTTTCGGAATCTTTACTCATGGTGTGGTTTTTTCGCATCTCTATTGCCCCACAATACTGGAACTCGGTGCGTTTGTTAATAAACTATATTGTTTGTAAATATGAATTTTCAAAGTTTGGCCATTTTGGTCTTATGGGATTCCCTACCCTAAAACTTGCTAAATGACGTTTCTTCGAATCTTAACTCAAGGTATGGTTATTTTGCATCTCTATGGCCCCACCATACTGCAACTCGGTGCTTTTATTGATAAACTATATAGTTTTTGAAATATGAATTTTCTAAGTTTGGCCATTTTGGTTCCTAAAATTCGCTAAAGGACGTTTTTCCGAATGTTAACTCAGGGTGTTGTTTTTTCGCATCTCTGTGGCCCCACAACCCTCCAACTTGTTGCTTTTGTTGTTAAATTGTATAGTTTTTAAAATATGAATTTTCAAAGTTTGGCCATTTTGGTCCTATGGGATTCCTTACCCTAAAATTCGCTAAATGACGTTTATCTGAATCTTAACTCAGGGTGTTGTTTTTTTCATCTCTAAGGCCCCACAATACTGCAACTCGGTGCTTTTGTTAATAAACTATATAGTTTTTGAAATATGAATTTTCAAAGTTTGGCCATTTTGGTCTAATGGGATTCCCTACCCTAAAATTCGCTAAATGACGTTTTTCTGAATCTTAACTCAAGGTGTGGTTTTTTCGCATCTCTATGGCACCACAATACTGCAACTCGGTGCTTTTGTTGATAAACTATATAGTTTTTGAAATATGAATTTTCAAAGTTTGGCCATTTTGGTCTTATGGGATTCCCTACCCTAAAACTCGCTAAATGACGTTTCTTCGAATCTTAACTCAAGGTGTGGTTATTTTGCATCTCTATGGCCCCACCATACTGCAACTCGGTGCTTTTGTTGATAAACTATATAGTTTTTGAAATATGAATTTTCAAAGTTTGGCCATTTTGGTCTAATGGGATTCCCTACCCTAAAATTCGCTAAATGACTTTTTTCTGAATCTTAACTCAGGGTGTGGTTTTTTCGCATCTCTATGGCCCCACAATACTGCAACTCGGTGCTTTTGTTGATAAACTATATAGTTTTTGAAAACTGAATTTTCAAAGTTTGGCCATTTTGGTCTAATGGGATTCCCTACCCTAAAATTTGCTAAATGACGTTTTTCTGAATCTTAACTCAGGGTGTGGTTTTTTCGCATCTCTATGGCCCCCACCATGCTGCAACTCGGTGCTTTTATTGATAAACTGAATAGTTTTTAAAATATGAATTTTCAAAGTGTGGCCATTTTGGTCTTATGGGATCCTCTAACGTTTCAAGTCATTACTTAACTAGTCAAGTTAAACCAGTTGAACAGTTGTAGACCAAAACGTTTTCTCGGTATCTAATAAAAATTTTGGTCGATCCAGTGTTTAGGATTGTAAAAATTTTGCATATTTTTTAAAAAATCCTCAAAACTCAAAAACTAAATACTAATATTAAAAACTACCTAACCGGTTATCGAGCAAACGATTCGGCCTACAATTGTTCAAAATTTGGTTTAAATCGAACATTTTTAAAAATGGGGCCCCGCATGAATTCAGAAAAGCTCCAAAATGAGGCACTTTAATTTTTTTGATCTGGCCCAGTTTTACCATGCTCCTTAGGCATACACACGCCTCATGTGTGCAAAATTTCAAGTTAATAGGGAATTATTGAAATAAAACCTGACTTTATTTCAGAGTCGAGTTTATTCTGACAGATTTACAAAGAAAACTGACAGCTGACCTCTCAAAATTGACATACCAAAGTCAAATTTAAAAATAAAGTCTCTAACTTTCATTTAATAAATACAGACACTAATAAATCTGGTTCTTAAATGCACAAAGGCCGAATTTCGAAAGAAAGCGGCATCTTTTTATATGTAAATCTGTCACAATACGGTCGATTTTAAAATAAGGTAAGGTTTTATTGCAATAAGTGTCTAATATGCTAGTTCCTTGGAAACTTATCGCCGATCACGGAAGCATCATTTAGGGACTTATTGCAATAAAGCCAGGCAATAATAGTGCCGGTCACTATTCTGACAGTTCATCTTTCAAAATTGACATACCAAAGTCGAATTTCTAAATCCAGGCGTTTATTTTCCATTAATAACGGCGGCACTATTAATTCCGGCTCTTATAATACACAAAGGCCTAATTTTGAAAGAAAACAGCTGTTCTTATAATGCGAAACTGTCAGAATAGTGCCCGGCACAATTTGTGCCTGGCTTTATTGCAATAGGTCCCTAATAAGACACAAAATTGATTAGTTTGGATTGATCTTAAATAATTTCTTTAAATTAAGAACACCACTGGAGCGGTAAATATAAAAGAACTTCCACTTTGTTATACATCGTTTGAAAGGAAATTTTATTGGCTATGACGAAGTATAGAACACATTTTTTGATCAAGGGCTTGGTTTTTAAGGAAATAGAATAAAACATATGAAAAACATGTTTTTTTTAATGATTTGTTGAAATTGACGGACGTCGCTGGAGAGTTTGCTATAAGTCAAACCCCACCGAGTTTCACCTTTTTAAAAAGGGAATTTCCCTGTCTACAAAAAAGTGTAGAACAAGTTTTTTCATGTTAAGCTTAGTTTTTGAGAAAATTAGATAAAACGTGTAACAAAAATGGTTTATTTTCTGTTTTTTCAAAATTAATTTAATTTACGGATGCCCCTGAAGTTTTATTTATAAAACCGATTTAATCATGTTATACGTCACTTTGAAGGAAATTTTATTGAGTATACCAAAATGTAATCCATGGTTTTCTGTAGATATTAGTTTTTAAAAACATTAAATAAATCTTGGAAAAAACATAGGTATTTTTTCAACTTTTTTTAATTACTTCAATTAACGGACGCCGCTGGAGAGCTTGTTATTAGTCTAACTTTATTAAGTTATACCATGTTGAAAAGGGAATTTTATTGTCTACAATAAAGTATATTATACATTTTTCTCTTAGAAGCTTAGTTTTTAAGAAAATTTGAAAAAACCTCAAACTTTCAGATTTTGGGGGGTCTGGGGAGGTTTTCGCAGCCACTAAAAAAAAATTATATGTTATTATTTTTTAATTATACAAATATATATTTTGAATGTACACCTGTGACAATTTGGGCTTTCCAGCGGCAATTTAAAATTCCGCCGCCATTTTGGCCGGCATCTTGAATATCTCAGCCCGTCAATATTTCGAGTTGGCAACAGGGATATTCGGATTCAGCGGGGTCAAAATAGGGGAAATTGCCCATTTGCCAAAAAGTAATATAAAATGCTTCTAGAAAGTGTATTTTCCCGAATCTTGCCTGAACTATTGTGTATTTAAGAACTGGATTTATTAATGTCTTTTTTTATTAAATGAAAGTTATCGACTATTTTTAAATTTGACTTTGGTGTGTCACTTTTGAGAGGTCAGCTGTCAGTTTTCTTTGTAAATCAGGTTTTATTCCAATAAGTCCCTCCCTATTAAACATTAGCTGCATCCGTGTCTTAATGTATCGGGGTTTAAACATTTTTTTTTTGAAAAATAATAAATGCAGTTTTTTAATAAAACAAAAAGAATTTAAATTAATAAAATTTATTTTTAATAAATAATTTACAAAAAAATAAACTGTTTTATAAAATACTTATACAATTAAGTACGGTAAGAATTCAGTAAAAGTCAAAATAAAAAAATAAAAAGTACATACAGTATAAAAATACAAAAAAAAATTAGTATAAGATATGAGAAAAATATATCACATATATCGAAAATGCATTTTATATAATTATTATAATTAACTATTTAGAATACGATTTTAAGGTTCTTTCACATCGCCTTACAAAAATATTTAAACTACAAAAATGACATGTTTTCAAAGTTTTTAAAATAATTAGTTTTTGAGATATTAGGACAAGTAGTTACACAAAATTACACTATGAAGTTAGCTGCTTATAAAAATATTGTAAAAATATTAAAAATTGGTCTTTTTACGAAATATTTATTATAATTGGCTTTTGTGTATTTTACTTTTGCTTAAAAATATACTCAGATTCTTATTTTTAGTCCTAAATACTAGATATATTTGGTAGAAAAAACTACAATCTATAATTATTCTAAAAAGATATTAAATCTTGATACATCATATTTTGTGCTGTATACTATCACAAAATTGATAAAGATTTTTTTAAAACTTAACACTAACATAGAAAACATCCACAAAACTATATACATTTTTATCTTTCTTTAAAATCGAGAATCTAAGCAAGCCACAGTTTATACAGGGGGTATACCTTTTGGTTAATAGCTATAGTGACCATGAAGATTCTGCTTAAAAAAGTTAAACTAATTTAGCAGGTGTTTAGATAAAAATAGAAACATAAGGGTGTACTCCGATCTCAACAAAATGCGACGGTCCGTAAACTAAAAGTTAAAACACACCAGAGGAGAAATTATAGGCAGGTAGACAAGAGCTGACAACGAGGTCGCGTTACGGGATCGAGATTGCCTTTTCTTTTAAATCTGCGGTTTTATAAACCTTTCTTTCTTGGGCATTATGCCGGCGTTAAAATTTATTACCGAAGAAAAGGTTCAAATGTTAAAATGGTATTTTGCAGGAAACTCCGCTCGGGATGTAATAAATTTGTTTATTGCTAAGTATGAGGACCTTGATATTCCTTGCAAAACTACCATTTTGATAATAACACTGGTCTACAAAAAAAAATTCTTGAGCCCTGCCATTATTTCCGCTGATTCTTATGTAAGACGACGCCCTGAATCCAAATATAGCTTGCGTTTTCTTCTACCACCCACCATTTTTGAGGGAGCAGCCCTTTTACCTATTTTTATAATTTTTCGATAATAATTATGATATTATCGACATAAATTAAAATTTTTAAGTATAGAGTCATTTTAATTTCAAACAATAATAAATACACGGGCGCACCCAGGGGGGCCTGGAGGACCGCCCCACCCAAGCCCTACATATATTCTACATATTTTATAAAAAAACACAAAAAATAGCTTAAAATTCGGCATCATGAGGCTATAGAGGCGTCGGGCCCCCCAAGACATATTCCTGGGTGCGCCACTGATAAATAAGAACTTTCGTACCTTCACTTGGTGCTTGCTTTCCTTTTATACCCTAAGGTACAACCCTCTCGTTTCACAAACCAGCAGTACTCCGCCAACATGCTTGCATTTCACTTCCCTGAAAACCTCTTTTCCGACTTAGCGATGTCTTGATGAAACCGTTCCCCGTATTCATCCGAGACTGCCCCTAAATTTTCAGGAAAGAAGTCCAGATGCGAGTGAAGGAAGTGCACTTTAAAGGACATGTTACATCCCATGGCCTTGTATAAGAGCAATTCCTCGACCTGAGCGACATAATCATCACTTTTATGGTTACCCAAAAAGTTCTTACACACGTTTTGGCATGCAAACCAAGCTTGTTTTTCTTTTTGATTCAGGTGTTCAATAAACGTCGAATCTTGAAAAAGTTGTCTATTCTGGGGCCCCACAAAAACACCTTCCTTGATTTTAGCCTCACTAAGACGAGGAAATTTAGTTTTCAAAAATATGCATGCGTTGCCTGTTTTGTCCAGTGCTTTTACAAACTGTTTGATCAATCCAAGTTTGATGTGCAAAGGCAGCAAGTAAATATTATCTTGCGGGACTAATAAGGATCGTTGGCGACATTTTTTTGACCGGGAGTAAATTTTTCTCGCAAAGGCCAGTTCCGTACAATGTAATGTTTGTTTCGTGCTCGGCTGTCCCATTCACAAATAAAGCAACAATATTTTATTTTTTTATTATAGTTTCTGCATGAGCGTATACAAGGGGGGAGGGGGGCATGGGGACGAAAGCCCCCCCCAAGAATCTAAAAATAGATTATGTTTAAACGATTTATTTTTCTACTTTTTAATATGTTAATAAATAAAAGTGGAAAAAATTTCCAAGCCCCTCCAAGGCGATTTTTTGTATACGCCAGTGGTTTCTGTATATATATATATATATATATATATATATATATATATATATATATATATATATATATATATATATATAGATATATAGATATATAGATATATATATATATATATATATATATATACTTTTATATACTAATGTGTTGCTTTATACTTTGCTATAATGTTTATTACCTTTACCGTTAGCCGTTAAAATTTTATAAAAATAATTAGAAAATGCATATAAAACGTTAAAATCGACAAAGTCCATTTAAAATTTATGTAAAACACCTCCCCCCCCCAAAAGAAATGGCTTACCACCTTGCTATAAATATTAATGTTTGAGGACACTAAACTCTCCAGTCTCTCAGACGAAAAAAAATCCTTTCCGTCGCACCAAACTATCGAAAAACAGTAAAAATAGGTAGGGGGGGTCTCCTCCAAAAATGGGGGGTGATGGGGAAAAACGGAGTTCATATTTGGATTCAGGAGGTCATTTTACATAAGAATCGGCAAGATTGGTGTCAGGGCCGATTTTCATGCCGACCAGTGTAATTAACCATTTTGATAAACTTGGGGCGTTAAGCTCTCCAGAAAATGTAGCGACAATGAAGAGGTGGATGAGGGTCCAAGAAAAGAGAAACTGCCGTTTCTGCTGCGGCTGAAGTACTCCCTCCTTGATCAAATTCAGCCATTGCTAAAGAGATACCTGATGATATTCCTCCCAAAACCATTCGAAACATTTTAAAAAGTCATGGATAAAAAGCCTACACGGCAAAAAAATCTCAGAAACTGTTTCCTAATGAAAATATTTTAAAGATGGAATTTTGTGAAAAAATTACGGATCGTGCTAATCAGGATGAACATTTTCTCAGCTGTTGAATCGGCATGCAGCAGTGTCAAAAATAAATTTTATTCGTAGGATATGGCAGCCTAATTTAACGCGATGTGTTTAGAGAAATCTCCGAGGAACTGAATTATAGACCACGCCCAAACTAGGCAATTAAATATCAAACATTATCCCTACCAAAAACAATGCAGTAAAATTCATTCGATGCGGCTTATGGAAGACGGCGCATGACTCAAGAGGGATGAAGAGGGTAAGTTGTTTCTATTTTTATCTAAAAACCTGCTAAATTAAATTTTCTTACTAAAGCAGAATCTTCGCGGTCACTATAGCGTTGACTCTAATAGTATAGCCACTGTCCCGAAATGTGCGGTTTTCAATCCACCAATTCAGGAGTGACAGACTTTTAAAAACAATTTGCGTTTTAAAAGACTTTTACATTTAATTTGATCATCATGGGCTGAGTATTTTATTTAAACTTATTTTTACCCGGACTGTACATTGAGTAAATTAAGTATTCTTACCTAGAAATTAGAGACTTATTGGAATAAAACCTGACTTTATTTTAGAGTCGACTTTATTCTGACACATTTGCACAGAAAACTAACAGCTGACCTCTCAAAATTGACATACCAAAGCCAAATTTAATAATACAAACGCTTACTTTCATTTAATAAATACGGACACTAATAAATCCGGTTTTTAAATACACAAAGGCCGAAATTTGAAGCAGGGCAGCTGCTTTTTATATGTAAATCTGTCACCATAGGGTCGATTTTAAAATAAGGTCAGGTTTTATTCAAATAAGTCCCTATTATTTAAAAAATTGCACTCAAAAAACTATAGGCAACTACTTAAAATACTATCTGATAATTTGGGGTCACAGTTTCCGAAAACTTTTTATCCAATGCAAGGCCGTACTTAAGGGGGTTTCACATTACACATAATTTTAATGACATTTTTTAATTACCCCCCCCCCCCGATTATTTTCGGGGTACGGCCATGATTAAATGCACATTTTTTAGAAAATTTAAAAAATTTTTCAAATGACTTTTTTTCTAAAATAACTTTTTATTAAGAATTTTTTTATCAAAAACATTTTTTTAAAAAATCGGTTTTTTAAAAACTTTTTTTTTCCAAAAAAAATATTTTTTCAAAAAACATTTTTTTCAAACAAAAAATTTTTTGATAAAAAAGTTTTCAAAAACATTTTTTCCCGCGACCTGATAAAAATTATTAAGCCCAAAAAAATTTATCTACCTTTTCCCAACCTACCACCACATACAATCCATATTATAAATAAAACCCCTAAGAGCCGATTGCACCAAAACAAAATTAATTCAAGTAGTCATTCTAAGTATCACTTAAATAAAAGTGTCGAATAAGGTTTCAGTACTGTCAAAAATTTTGGTGCATTTATCAACCTCAAAAATGATATGTCAAAAGGCAAAATCAGTCTAATAAGCAAAGTATACAAATCTTGGCGCATTATGCGATAACTTGTGCAGTTACATGAGAACCAAGCGCCACCCCCTTTATGTCAAGTAACCAATAGGGTAATGTACAAAAACTGCTTTGTCCTGCAACCTAAAGACCCTGTATGTATGACATATCGTGAAATGTCTTACATACAGGGTCTCTACCCCAACCAACATTAAACAGCTGATTGTGACAAAAACGCCGAAAATCAAAAAGCTAAATCAGTCTATCAAGCGAACTATACTAGGTCATACCGAAGTTTTAGAGTTTAACCTTAACACAAACTTATTGCTCTTTGGATTAACCACTTCTTTAGTGATATCAAAATGAGGTAATTCTTTAATTGTGCAAACCAACGACACATCGTTTTGTCTCAATTGAAAAAACGTTCCGTCCGAAATCGGCCTGGTTAGCAACTCCTCACAAATCAGGGCCCAGGTTTGGACAGCTTTTTGTTCCTTTTCGCTTTGCATAACAGGTTCAGACATGAAAAACTGCTCCAAAAATGCTTTTGGTTGAATCGATAATTGCCCGATTGCGTACGCTTTACTTTTTCCGTCGGGAGATCTCACGACTTTTATGTAATAATAAAGTTGCATATGTCTGATTTCAACCAAAACTACTGCTAAATAATGTATGAACAATAAAGTATCCGCTGAACTAGATAAGTATGGTACTAAAGTCTTGTAATCAACAACCTCCTCGGGAGATGTCGCGGTTTTTGCAGCTTCGGTTACTTGTAACCAATACGCAAACGTGCATATCAAAGAAAAAACCAAAACCCGAGCTCGAAACATAAAAAACCTTGGCAACGTGGCGTGATGACCAATCTGAATTATGCGCAGAAATAACTGACACGAGCGCGATATATTTATAAGGATAACTTGCATTTGTTACATAAGCATTAATCTTCTCCAAAAAGCTAAATCAGTCTATCAAGCGAACTATACATAGGTCATACAGAAGTCTCGGAGTTTAACCTCAACACAAACTTATTGCTCTTTGGATCAACCACTTCTTCAGTGATATTAAAATGAGGTAGTTTTTTAATTGTGCAAACCAACGAAACATCGTTTTGTCTCAATTGAAAAAACGTTCCGTCCGAAATCGGCCTGGTTAGCAACTCCTCACAAATCAGGGCCCAGGTTTGGACAGCTTTTTGTTCCTTTTCGCTTTGCATAACAGGTTCAGACATGAAAAACTGCTCCAAAAATGCTTTTGGTGTCAAATCATTCGACAGACAATTGGCCAAATGCGTCAAAATCGACTCGACAGTATGTCTAGGTTGCTGACGCGTTATGCGCAGGTATTTTTGCAATGCGCGTGACATCGACGGGAAGGTAGCTTGCGCAGCTTCATGAGGATCCATGGGAATACTAGGCACTTGGTCGTTGTGTAGGCGTTTAATATGAGTGAAAGCTTCTTCCGCGGCAGTGATTAATCGAGCTTTACGCTTTTTTACTCTTCGTTCATATTCGTGTTCCTCGTAAAATCTTTCATTGTGACTTGAGTCTCTTCTTCGGGCATGTGCAGCTAACATTGCTCGAGATTGTGACTGTTGAATTTGTGAGTTGTTTACACCGTCAACTTCATAAAATTTAAAACTTGTTGACGTTTTGCGAGATTTAGAAATTGAGATTCTTTCCAAATACGGGTTAAAAATCTGGAAATCTGTGTAATACTTTTTCAAAACCCAAACGGCAGCACGTTGAATCGATAATTGCCCGATTGCGTACGCTTTACTTTTCCCGTCGGGAGATCTCACGACTTTTATGTAATAATAAAGTTGCATAGTCTGATTTCAACCAAAACTACTGCTAAATAATGTATGAACAATAAAGTATCCGCTGAACTAGATAAGTATGCTACTAAAGCCTTGTAATCAACAACCTCCTCGGGAGATGTCGCGGTTTTTGCAGCTTCGGTAACTTGTACGATATAAAATGACCAATACGCAAACGTGCATATCAAAGAAAAAACCAAAACCCGAGCTCGAAACATAAAAAACCTCGGCAACGTGGCGTGATGACCAATCTGAATTATGCGCAGAAATAACTGACACGAGCGCGACATATTTATAAGGATAACTTGCATTTGTTACATTAGCATTAACCATCTCCATTAAAAAGCTAAATCAGTCTATCAAGCGAACTATACATAGGTCATACAGAAGTCTCAGAGTTTAACCTCAACACAAACTTATTGCTCTTTGGATCAACCACTTCTTCAGTGATATTAAAATGAGGTAGTTTTTTAATTGTGCAAACCAACGAAACATCGTTTTGTCTTAATTGAAAAAACGTTCCGTCCGAAATCGGCCTGGTTAGCAACTCCTCACAAATTAGGGCCCAGGTTTGGACAGCTTTTTGTTCCTTTTCGCTTTGCATAACAGGTTCAGACATGAAAAACTGCTCCAAAAATGCTTTTGGTGTCAAATCATTTGACAGACAATTGGCCAAATGCGTCAAAATCGACTCGACAGTATGTCTAGGTTGCTGACGCGTTATGCGAAGGTATTTTTGCAATGCGCGTGACATCGACGGGAAGATAGCTTGCGCAGCTTCATGAGGATCCATGGGGATACTAGGCACTTGATCGTTGTGTAGTCGTTTAATATGAGTAAAAGCTTCTTCTGCGGCAGTGATTAATCGAGCTTTACGCTTTTTTACTCTTCGTTCATATTCGTGTTCCTCATAAAATCTTTCATTGTGACTTGAGTCTCTTCTTCGGGCATGTGCAGCTAACATTGCTCGACATTGTGACTGTTGAATTTGTGAGTTGTTTACACGGTCAAGTTCATAAAATTTAAAACTTGCCGACGTTTTGCGAAATTTAGAAATTGAGATTCTTTCCAAATACGGGTTAAAAATCGGGAATTCCGTGTAATACTTTTCCAAAACCCAAACGGCAGCACGTTGAATCGATAATTGCCCGATTGCGTACGCTTTACTTTTCCCGTCGGGAGGTCTCACGACTTTTATGTAATAATAAAGTTGCATATGTCTGATTTCAACCAAAACTACTGCTAAATAATGTATGAACAATAAAGTATCCTCTGAACTAGATAAGTATGCTACTAAAGCCTTGTAATCAACAACCTCCTCGGGAAATGTCGCGGTTTTTGCAGCTTCGGTTACTTGTACGATATAAAATAACCAATACGCAAACGTGCATATCACAGAAAAAACCAAAACCCGAGCTCGAAACATAAAAAACCTCGGCAACGTGGCGTGATGACCAATCTGAATTATGCGCAGAAATAACTGACACACACATTAATCTTCTCCATTAAAAAGCTAAATCAGTCTATCAAGCGAACTATACATAGGTCATACAGAAGTCTCGGAGTTTAACCTCAACACAAACTTATTGCTCTTTGGATCAACCACTTCTTCAGTGATATTAAAATGAGGTAGTTTTTTAATTGTGCAAACCAACGAAACATCGTTTTGTCTTAATTGAAAAAACGTTCCGTCCGAAATCGGCCTGGTTAGCAACTCCTCACAAATCAGGGCCCAGGTTTGGACAGCTTTTTGTTCCTTTTCGCTTTGCATAACAGGTTCAGACATGAAAAACTGTTTCAAAAATGCTTTTGGTGTCAAATCATTCAATAGACAATTGGCTAAATGCGTCAAAATCGACTCGACAGTATGTTCTAGGTTGCTGACGTGTTATGCGCCGCAGGTATTTTTGCAATGCGCGTGTCATCGAGTGGAAGATAGCTTGCGCTGCTTCATGAGGATCCATGGGAATACTAGGCACTTGGTCGTTGTGTAGGCGTTTAATATGAGTGAAAGCTTGTTCCGCGGCAGTGATTAATCGAGCTTTACGCTTTTTTAATCTTTGTTCATATTCGTGTTCCTCGTAAAATCTTTCATTGTGACTTGAGTCTCTTCTTCGGGCATGTGCAGCTAACATCGCTCGGGATTGTGACTGTTAAATTTGTGAGTTGTTTACACTGTCAACTTCATAAAATTTAAAACTTGCTGACGTTTTGCGAGATTTAGAAATTGGATTCTTTCCAAATACGGCTTAAAAATCGGGAATTTCGTGTAATACTTTTCCAAAACCCAAACGGCAGCACGTTGAATCGATAATTGCCCGATTGCGTACGCTTTACTTTTCCCGTCGGGAGATCTCACGACTTTTATGTAATAATAAAGTTGCATATGTCTGATTTCAACCAAAACTACTGCTAAATTATGTATGAACAATAAAGTATCCGCTGAACTAGATAAGTATGCTACTAAAGCCTTGTAATCAACAACCTCCTCGGGAGATGTCGCGGCTTTTGCAGCTTCGGTTACTTGTATGATATAAAATAATCAACACGCAAACGTGCATATTAAAGAAAAATCCAAAACCCGATCTCGAAACATAAAAAACCTCGGCAACGCGGCGTGATGGCCAATCTGAATTATGCGCAGAAATAACTGACACGAGCGCGACATATTTATAAGGATAACTTGCATTTGTTACATTAGCATTAACCTTCTCCATTAAAAAGCTAAATCAGTCTATCAAGCGAACTATACATAGGTCATACAGAAGTCTCAGAGTTCAACCTCAACACAAACTTATTGCTCTTTGGATCAACCACTTCTTCAGTGATATTAAAATGAGGTAGTTTTTTAATTGTGCAAACCAACGAAACATCGTTTTGTCTTAATTGAAAAAACGTTCCGTCCGAAATCGGCCTGGTTAGCAACTCCTCACAAATCAGGGCCCAGGTTTGGACAGCTTTTTGTTCCTTTTCACTTTGCATAACAGGTTCAGACATGAAAAACTGCTCCAAAAATGCTTTTGGTGTCAAATCATTTGACAGACAATTGGCCAAATGCGTCAAAATCGACTCGACAGTATGTCTAGGTTGCTGACGCGTTATGCGCAGGTATTTTTGCAATGCGCGTGACATCGACGGGAAGATAGCTTGCGCAGCTTCATGAGGATCCATGGGGATACTAGGCACTTGATCGTTGTGTAGTCGTTTAATATGAGTAAAAGCTTCTTCCGCGGCAGTGATTAATCGAGCTTTACGCTTTTTTACTCTTCGTTCATATTCGTGTTCCTCGTAAAATCTTTCATTGTGACTTGAGTCTCTTCTTCGGGCATGTGCAGCTAACATTGCTCGAGATTGTGACTGTTGAATTTGTGAGTTGTTTACACCGTCAACTTCATAAAATTTAAAACTTGTTGACGTTTTGCGAGATTTAGAAATCGGGATTCTTTCCAAATACGGGTTATATATCGGGAACTCAGTGTAATACTTTTCTAAAACCCAAACGGCAGCACGTTGAATCGATAATTGCCCGATTGCGTACGCTTTACTTTCCCCGTCGGGAGATCTCACGACTTTTATGTAATAATAAGGTTGCATATGTCTGATTTCAACCAAAACTACTGCTAAATAATGTATAAACAATAAAGTATCTGCTAAACTAGATGCGTAAGCTACCAAAGCCTTGTAATCAACAACCTCCTCGGGAGATGCCGCGGCTTTTGCGGCTTCGGTTACTTGGACGATATAAAATAACCAATATGCAAACGTGCATATCAAAAGAAACACCAAAACCCCAGCTCTAAACATGAAAAATCTCGGCAACGTAGCATGGGGTTTTCGTAAAAACACAGCCCACGCTCCTATTGCCAATATGGTCATTTTAAACGCTAGAGACACTAGTTGGCCTTTACATTCTGCTCCACACGCTAACAACTTAACACTATCAACTAAACCTAAACCAGAAGACAGAGCAGGAAACACACCTAACTTAGGAAATACAACCATAGCTACAGGACTTAAAAACGCAGCAGTAGATAAAATATACATAAAAATGTTACTCATAGTTTGTTGACATGCAAAGCCAAAACCTGTGTCAGGTTCTCCAGGCCAATTGCTTACGTCTTCCTCGCTTCCGGACTGATCCGAGGTGTTGCCGGTGATTGCCGTGGTATTTTCGCCCCAATTGTCATCTTGAGGTAAGATTTGTACTTCAATGACCTCTTGCCCGTCCCTGCTATCGGGAGTAAGGTTGACCGACGTTTGAAATGGGGCCATGTCGTCGTTCTTGCGGAATTTGGTACTTCTGTAAAGAACAAAATACTTGGAGCTTTGGACCAACGCGCATAATCAAAAACTACTTGCCCGATTTTAATGAAATTTGGTACCTAGGATGGGTTTTAGCTGTATATGGTTTAAAAATGAATAAAATCGACTGAACATAAGCTGAAAAAAACAGGGGTAGGGGTAGATTTCAAAAATAAGAGTTCTGTGAAAAATATTACTTGTGTGTTACTATATTAAAGGTAACTGTGCATAAAGATAAATAAATACATATACAGTGAAACCTCTCTTTGTGGACACCTCTATTTAGCGGACACTCCCTTTAGGCGAACAAATTTGTTAGAATCAAGCTTTTCCCTATTTCTTTACATGTAAAATTCACTCCTATAACCGGACACTCTAATAACCGGACGCGGCAATTTTTTTTGGTTAAAAAACTCTGAAACCTCCCTTAACCGGACGCAAACCTCTGACAACGAGAGCGCTGCACGACATGACAACAACGCACTCTGAAGCCGGGAAATTACCTCTTTACGTTTTAATGCGGAGACTAAATACTTGTGCCGTATTTACAAGATATTTTATTCGGCGGGACTGCTGTGTTTTATTTTTATTGTTCAGTTGGGTAGTAATAGATCTGTTTGAAATGGCGCCTAATTAAAAACTTCTTAGTTTACATGAAAAAATGGAAGTTGTTAACGTTTCGGAGAAGGAAAATCTATTAGCATGAAAGATTGCTGAAAAATTTAGTATCTGAAAAACTCAAGCAGCAGAAATTGTTAACAAATATATATTAAAATTTCGCAGTTCTCTCTCATAAGCAGACACCTCCAATAAGTGGACAAAATCGACGAAACCGTGAGTGTCTGCTTATAGGAGGTTTCACTGTAGTTTGTTTTGTTCAGTGGTGCTACACTGCGGGGGGCCCTGGTGGCAGATAGGGGGTTTATTTTCGTAGACCAAAATGAGTCAAAATTACATCATTCATTAATCGTGTGAGCTTAGGTGCCCATAAATTGTCAGTGTTTTTAAAAGCAATTTAAGTACCTGTTGCATGCTATGACATACTTTTTTAAAATAAATTGATATGTTTTGGGTTCAAGTTAAAAAAAAATTGAGAATAAAACAAGCAAAAATAGTAGAGAATGGTAATTTTCTTGATAAAATATAAAAAACCAACAATTCAAACAAAGAAAAATGACATTATTTCAAAAATTGTTACATCTTACATCATCATTAAAAAAATACTTAAAACATAAAAAAATTAATTTAGATTTATTTTTGTTTAAAAAAATTAAATAAAAATTAACTATGAATTCAAAAATTAATTAAAAGAATAGGTAGCAAGGGCCTATTCTTAAATTATGTAATGCAAAAACCAATACCCATCTATCTTTAACTCATTAAAAGTAATGCAAGGCTATCACTCTCTCAGTGTGTTACATAATTTAAGAACAAGCCCTAAGTAGTTAACACATTAGTTGAAAGGTCAAACTTGGTTCATTTGGTTAAAATATATGAAATTTGTAAAATATTTTGGGGGGTTTCAAGTATTTCTAGGGGAGATAGAAAACACTGACCCCCACCGCACCTTGATATAGCAGGCCATTTTCAAACTACAGGGGTTTTTTGGAAACTTTGTATTTTAGGAGGAGGCCTGTAACGTTTTTAATTATTAAAATTTCATTTTGGTGCATCATTTTTTTTCAAATAAAGTCTGTTTTTTTCTTGATTACTTGCCTCTTTGTTTTTATTTAATTCTTTTATTTGATCATTTTAGAATATATTGAATCTAGTAAAAAAATAAAATATAAAAAAAAAAACAATATAAAAAATACAAAAAATATAAAGAAATTAAACAGGTTATTCCATAAGGAAATAACAATTTTATGTAATATCTCAAAAACTAACAGTGACAGATTTAATTTGACAGTTGGATTATTTATTAAAAACTATAAAAAGATAATCTACACCCAAATGAAACTTTTAGAAATAAAATAATTCTAGGCACCCTCTCAAAATGCAGACTTTTCAAAAGTAGCTTAAAAACAGCTTTTCATATCAAGATGTAGTTTTTACCTTTAAGATCCTCTTGAAAATCAAGCTTAGCATTTAGTATTGTTTTTAGGTATTTTACTAACCAAAAAACTTTTTACAAAAATTTTGCAATGATTATTATTATTATTTTAACACATTTTATTTCCTAAAAATATTAAATTAAGTACCTAGGTAAGGAATACCTGTATGTACAGTCAGGGACTTTTTAAATTGCCACCCTCAAAAATTAAAATATTCCTATTTGAAATTTGGAAAAGTAGTTTGAACCAAAACAAAAAAATTGTGAACCTTACCTCTGTCTGTATACATAACTATTTAAAACTTTCAAGGGCAAGACCTCATAATGTCATATTTCATGCTATTTTTTGATTTTTTCTTAAAATATATGGAAAATATCTAACAAATTCTTAGGCCTGAGGTGCGCCCTTGACAGTTGGCACTTAACCAAAGTTTCAATTTAACCTTTGTATATATTTAAAAATTGTAAATTTTTTTCTAGATACCTTTTAAGTATTAATTTAGGATAATGGAGAGTTTTTTTTTATTTAATTATTAAATTAATTAGTTTTCTTTTTGTACAAATTTGTACAAATTTTGTAAAGTTTTTTTCTTAAAATGCAATAATATTCTTAATTACTTTTGATCATGTTTATAAAATTGTAAAAATTTAAAAGTACTATTCTAGTAAATACTTAATTTTAATATTTTTAAGAAATTTTTTAAATTAAAATAATAATAATAATTTATGTAAAAATTTTTGTAAAAAATTAGTTGGTTAATAAATACTAAATACTAAATAAACCTAGGGCCATACATACTTTGTACTTCTATGTGAATGCTGCCGCAAGTTGCTCCTGTTGTCTCTATGATTTCTTGACCGTCTTGATCTAGAGCTGTTTTCTGACTTCACAGATTCTGTTTCCATGGCCAAGTCATTCCCAGTGTAGCTCGCAATAGGAATGCTGCTAAAGCATTCATTGAGCTGCCATTTTTCTTCTTGGGCCAACATTCAGTCAGCTTTTTTGAAACCTAAAGGTAAAAGACAATAAGACATTTTATCATTGCCAATCATTGAATTATTTGAAATAAACCCCAGAGGTTATACTATGGGTACTTGCAAATTTATGACCACACTTGTGCAAAAGTAGGTACTAAATAATAAAGAAACCATAAAACAAGTAATTACCATGCTAAGTAAAAGGCATTAAAAAAAATAGAAAAGGCTCTAAAATGTATACAGTAATAGAGGTCATTGACTAAGGCAATTATTTGCATTCCAATGAATTAAAAGACCCTTAAAACATTGTAGAGTAAATCGAAAACCATGCAACCAGAACTTACCAAGCATTTTAAAAGTAAAAAAGAGAAAAAGGAGCCCAAAACACTAAAATTTGCTAAAAAAAAAAGAATTTTTTCACTAACCTAGCTTCCTTGCATTTTTGTGCAAACAAAAACCTTATGCTCTTTTGCAACTGCACCAACTTATATTAAACAAATTCAGCGCAAAAGCAGCTTTAACAAGCAGTTCAAAAACTAGGCGATTCTATACAAAAGTTCCTAGTTTTCGAAAAAAAATTAAAAATCAACAAAAATACGAAAAAATGTTGAAAGATGGCCGCCAGGCACTGAATATAAGATATGCCACCGTTTTGGTTGGTTGCAGCAGCTGACAGTTGTCACGTGACAATTTTGTTTAAGGTTGCTTTCAGAAGAGGCGGCTAAGAACTGAAACGGGCTTTCAATAAATTTATGGCCAAAACGCTTTATGATTCGGATTGCCTATTTTAGTCACATGATAAAAATGGAAAATAGTCCGGGAGCAGCAGTATTTGAAAAAAACTAGTAGGGGAGCTAACCGAACTATTATATAAAATTCATGAATAAAGGCAAAAAAATGATAGTCTCCCAATTTAAGGTGCATTTCTAGTCTTGTTCGCTCACGGAGTTGAAAATAGTAATTTATATTATTTGACATTAAGTTTTCCATTCCTGTAAACATAACCTAAAATATTGCAATACAGATGTGCTAACAACATGAACACTAGCATGCTACATAATTAGAAATCCACAAATTTGTGGCATTGAAGGTAGCTTTATATTGGCTTGCTGTGAGGAAAAGGGAAGGGAAGACAGAAATTAAAATTAAGAAAACACTCTTTAATGGTATTATTAATTTAAAAGCTATCTATCTAATAATAAATTGAAAAACCATCACACATTCAGATTCTCATTAAAAGTGTTAAAGCTATTATTAATGTAAGAAGTATTAAGTATGATAAAATCTACACAGTAACTGAGCTGCAATATTAAAAAAAAATGCAAAAATTAATATAAAAACTGAATAATAAATAAAAACTTTTATGCAACCAAAACACTGCTATTACTGGTTTCTATGTCTTTATCATCCTCTTCTTTGGCTGATTCCATGTTTCTAAACCTGATATTATGTTTCTCCCTGTATTCATTAAGTTCAACACCCTTTTTACTGATTTGTTCATTTAATTTCTGAATTACTTCATGCATTTTTTCTTGATTGGATACTAAAGCAGGTAGGACTTCTTTGACTTTGCGTTCAACAAGGACACCACCTATGAGTCTGTAGCATTTTCTGTCTTCATTGACGTTTTTAAGAGTTTCTATAACCATTCTGAAAAGAAAAAAAAATCTTAAAACAATATAGTAAAATATCTAAATTTAAGTGTGATGAACAATTCCTTGATAAAGTAAAGGTATTTTCATATTATATAATTTTTCTGAAGTTTTTCACTTGTATTTTCTGTAAACATCTTATTTTATGCCTTTAGGAACCTTCCAAGTAAAAAAAACAACACTTTTTTCACAAAAAAATCCCTTATAAGTTAGTCTAATTTAGCTTAGGGCAAGTTAATGTAAGTTAATTCAATTTCAACTTCATTTAATTTAATCTAATGTAATTTATGAGGCTGAACTGACCGTATCTTACTCTAAGCCAAATAAGACTAACTTAAGAAATTTTTTGTCAAAAAAGTGTTGTTTTTTTACTAAAAGTAAGGTTCCTAAAGGCAAAAAATAAGATGGTTACAGAAAATACAAGTGAAAAACTTCAGAAAAACTGTAAAAATCAATTTTTTTAATTTCTTGTCTAATTTTTCTAAGGGTAAGTTAATCTAATGTAATTTCTTAGGCTAAAATAACCTTAACAAGTCCTCAAAACAAACACAGACCTTGTGACACTGAAATATGATAGGACTAGTAATTTTCTTGGAAAATACCTCATCAGGGCACATTTTAAAAATTTGTCTAACAGGGGTCCAATTTGCATTAGAAATACTCCAAAAGGCTCATATAAGATAAAGAAATCAACCTTTTTACTCACTTGTGTTCATTGCATTCTTGTTCAAACTCCGCCAACTTGGTAGTCAGGGCCCTCTGTTCTCCTCTTAAATTTTGGAAGCCTGCCAAAATTTCTTGGGGATCTGGCCCCTTACTCGAGGCTCCCTTTTTTGTACCGCCTTCTTTGCTAGCCATTTTTGGGCAATTTTACGAAAAATTATGGGGTGCTTCTTGCCAAAAAGTGGGGTTATGTCAGAATTTGACGTAACCTTCTTTGGTGAAAGAACGAAAAGCTTCTTTATTTTCCCTTGCGTGAAAGCGTTTTTTAAATTAGGATGTTTCTAAGCTGAAAGCCACTTCGCACATGGCAAAATAAAAACATAACCAAATTTTGTAGGAAAAGTAAACATGGGTCGATTTTTAATGATTTTCCTTTAATTTTGTTGTTTTTTATATTGTTTGTGATTAAAATAAAGATGAAGTTTTCCTATAAGGTAAGCAACGATCTTCTGTAACATTTGTATGTATTAGCTTTAGCTATTATAGATAGATAGGTTTTTATTTATTTTTATTGTTTTAAAAGTTAAAATATTTAAAAAAAAAAGTTAAGTTGCAGCATTAAAAAAAAAATGTGATCTGTGTGTGTAATAAAAATGTTATTACTATTAAGTGTTTAGATATACTATAAGTATTTAAATGTAAATTTTGTTTTTTGTATATTTGTAGCTTTTTGTAGCTAATAAACTCCATTCAATTCAATTCAATTTTTACCCACATTTTTCCTAAACACAGTTTTAGTTTTTTAAAATTATTTATTTTTGTTTTAGTTTAATAATCTTCTTGGCACAGTATACAAAGAAGGCAACATTCTCTTTTCTCATGATGGTAATTCCCTTATTAGTACTGTGGGTAACAGAATCAGCATTTTCGACCTCAAGAAGTAAATATATGATTCTAAATAATATCACAATGATAATGACACATACATAAATTAAATATAACTTACTCAATTTTTAGTAACAAATCCAGTACCCTCCCAGTTGAAAGTCGTTTCAATTACACAAGCCTAGATATAAGCCCAAATGGCTCAATTCTAGTGGCTATTAATGAAGAGGGTGAAGCCCACATGATAAGTTTAATATCTCAAACTGTAGTGCACAAATATAGATTCAAAAGCCGCTGTCAGGCAGTTAAGTTTAGCCCAGATGGAAAGCATTTTGCTGTATGCAAAGAAAATAATGGTAACTTGATATTTTTTCAGAAGAATGGCCACAAGATAGTAAATGTTTTTATTTAGGAAATACACCCTAATAAAACTAAAACGTTCCTACACAGCAAAAATACTTAAGATTTATAATAAATGTTTCTTAAATAAAAACTTTACTATTAGTCTTACTTAAAAAATATTTAAGTAGGTACTTACAAAATTACATTTTATGATACCTATAATGTTATTACGAATGCAGCCTTAAAAAAGTTATTTGTAACTCTTTTTTTAATAAACAGTTTTAGCAAAAATATATATTTTTCTTTTAGTTTTTGTTTTCAAGGCTCCAGGTCCATTTTCTGGTCAATACAATGCATTTGTAATGGAAAGAGTGTTTCATGGAGCTTATGATGAAACCACATGTTTGGATTGGTCTTTTGATTCAAAAATTTTGGCAGTTGGGTCCAAGGATATGGCTACAAAATTGTATCCACTAGATAAGTAAGGACAATAAATAAAATCCATACATTTTTGCAAAATATAACCAAGAAAATGGTTAACTTTTAGTTAGGAGTTAAAAGTTGTGATTACTGCTAAAACCTCTTCTTTTTTTAGGTGTAAAAATTTTAGAATCTACTCTCTTGGAAGTCACACAGATGAAATAGTGGGGAATTTTTTTGAGGATAAAACCTATGACATCATAACCATCAGCAGAAATGGCCAAGTTTGTGTTTGGGAATGCACTGTGAATCCTGAAGATATACAAGCTGTGGAAGGGGAAGTCATTCCCACCAAAAAAAAGGTATAGGTGAGGTTGTATTTGACAAAAGTTCTTTTTCAAATATTAAAGCTTTTTCTTGATAAAAAAAAGTTATAATAATTTTCTTATATATTTTAGAAAGCTCCTGATGACCTACAAGAAGATGACATAGACACTTCAAAATCACTAGAAAGTATGGAAGAAAACACAAAAGCTTTAACTCTATCTGACAAAGATTCTCAGGAAACACAGGTTTGTTTGTAAAAATAGAAATGTTTCTTTGTCTTTTAAGAAGAATAGCTACATACTGGTTATTATAAAAGATATAAAACAAAATAAATCATTTTCATATAAAACATGTTAGTTGATGTCATATTAAAGTGACACCGCGTTATCAAAACCTTGATGGGCGGGAAGGGAGTAGAGGGGTACATACAGTGGCACACACTTCCTTTAATTTTTTTATTGATATTGATTCCCACAATGAGGCACTGCACTAATTAGTCATTAGCTTACTATTTTACTTGCTTTTTATTGATGTCTTCTTCTAAACGATTTCATTAGAAAGGAACATATATACTATTATCTGGTTGTTACCAACATATTGTTACAAATTTAAGTTATTTAAATTTTATAATTGGAATTTATTTAGGTTTAGTGTAGTATTAGGTTGATTTATCTTAAGGTTGTATTCTTAGTCTAGGTTTTAGTTGCGTTGTCTGTAGCTTGTGGTCGCGGTAGTGCGGGAACTTTCCGGACGTCGAAGGCTGCCGGAAAGTTCGAGAGAGATGGACGATCCTATATATAGGGCCGGGGTCGCGCACCAGGCAGTCAGTCACAGATAACGTGCTGTAGTGGTCGTGAGATTAACACGAAGTTAATAGACCGATTATAGTAGTGAATTATTAGCAAGTTATTACTAAGTTTAAGTGCGTGTTTTTGTACATAATTTGTCGAAATAAATTGACGTATCGTTTTCAACAATTGCGAGTTTTAATTTGTCGTTGTGAACCCGTAACAATTGGTGTCAGAAGTGAGATTAAAAGAAATAAATAGTGCAAAGACTATCCTTACATATTACCACCGGCCAGGACAATTGGACAGAAAAACAGTAAGTGATTTTTCCAGAATATTCGAAGAAGTTCGATATTGTTTTATTCAAAAACTAAAAGAGATATTTAAGAACTGACTTCGACATTAACTTTACAGTCCAAAAATTGATAATTAGAGAGATTTTCTAGAATATTCTATAACATTCTACGGCGTTCTATTCAAAAACTAGAAGAGATATACAAATACTGACTTCGACATTAGATTAGTAATTTTAAAAGTAAGAATCAGAAAGAATTTCTAGAACATTCCATCACTTTCTAAGACGCTCTATTCGAAAACCAGAAGAAATATCCAAAAAGAGACTTCGACATTAGCTTAGTAATTTCAAAAGTAAGAACTAAAAAGAATTTCTAGAAGATTCCATAACATTCTACGACGTTCTATTCAAAAACTAGAAGAGATATACAAATACCGATTTCGACATTAGTTTAGTTATTTCAAAAGTAAGAATTAGAAAGAATTTCTAGAAGATTCCATAACATTCTACGACGTTCTATTCAAAAACTAAAAGAGATACACAAATACCGACTTCGACAGTAGCTTAGTTATTTTAAAAGTAAGAATTAGAAATTATTTCTAGAATATTCCATAACATTCTACGACGGTCTATTCGAGAACCAAAAGAGATAATCAAAAAGTGACTTCTACATTTGCCTAGTAGCAGAAAGAGTAGCATTTACCAGTATATTCCAGAACATTCCATTAGGTTCTATTTAAGAATTGGAAGAGATATTGAAAAACCGACTTCGACATTCGCTTTATAGCCCTAAAATAGACGTTTTAAGTGATTTATCAGAAAGTTGATGCTTACTAGACAAGGATCGGCAAAGATGGAAGATCTAACTAAAATGATACAGGCTCTAGCAGCTCAAATGGCTCAAAACCAGGGCGATATGAAAGACACCATGGACGATATGAAACAGACATTTGAGCAAAGATTAGATGGCATTCAAGAAAACTTCGATCAAATAAAGAGCAACTCCGAACAGCTGAGAGAAGAGTTCAAGAGTGCAACCGAAGATCTTAAGGAAGAAATAACTCAAAGAATGCATAGTGTGGAACAAAAGGTACAAAATAAATTGCAGAATGTAGAAGAAAAGGTACAAAATGTTGAGGAAAAGGTACAAAATGTTGAAGAAAAAGTGGAGACCAAACTACAGAATGTTAGGGAAGAAGTTTTTCAAACCATAGAAGAAAAATTCCAGGACATGTCAAAACAGTTTATACAGCTTCAGAAAGAACACAACAAAATAAAAGCTCAAGGATGTGTTGTAAATTCAAACCAAAACATTAAGCCTCCAAATTTTGATGGTACGTCTTCCTGGTCTACTTACAAACAACAGTTTGAAGCTGCCGCTGCTGCAAATGGTTGGGATGATGAAGAAAAAGCTAGAGTTTTGTTAGTAGCTCTACGAGAACCTGCTCTGGGACTTTTACGGTCCATTCCAGTCAAACAAAAACAGAATTATAATGCTTTAGTGGCAGCGTTAGAAAGAAGGTATGGAGACGAACACTTGCGAAATTTACATTGGTCAGAATTAAATATTCGTCAACAAAGACCAGGAGAATCATTGCAAGAGTATGAAGCAGATATCAGGAGGCTGATGTATTTAGCTTACCCAGAAATGCCAGAAAATTACAGAGATCCCTTCACGGTAGATCGCTTTATTAACGGATTACGAGACACGGACTTAGCAAAGTTACTTCGTCGAGAACGCTTCCATAACAGCAGTGAAGTGTTGATTCGAGCCCTTGAAATTGAATCATCAAATAATATGTCCAGGCCAAAAGTAAGAGCTGTTTCAATTCAGGAGGAAGAAGAAATGAGCAACTCAAAAACGCTAAACCAAATGTTTCAATCACTGATAGAGAAGATTGACTCTTTGAAAGAAAGCAGACGATCCCCTCCAAATGTAAAGTGTTTCAGATGCGGACGTACAGGGCATATTCAACGCGATTGTCGCGTCCAAATAAGGTCTCGCTCGCCATCTAGCGGGACAGAGTACCGAAGAAGAGATCAGGAAAACTAAAACTAGTCAACGCAGAGGGGCGGGTGTTGGCTAATGGGAATAGAGCCCCCAAAATTTACTCTATTAAGAGCCTAAAACATACTGCTGACAGTCTTAACATCGACGGACTCATTAATGGGAGAAAAGTTAATATAACAGTAGACACTGGTGCTGCCATATCATTGCTTAAGTTCAAAATTGCAACGAGATATAAAATTCGACCAATAGAAAAGAAAATAACACTTAAGACTGTGACTGGAGAATCCGCCGACGTGTTGGGGCAGACAGATATAGACCTACAGCTGGGAAGATTGAAGATTCGCCACACTGTATTGGTTGCCGAAATAGAAGACGAATTTATTTTGGGAATGGACTTGATAAGTAAACATGGATTTGCGTTTGATAATAAACTTAATACCCTAAGATTTGGGAATGAAGAGTTCATTTTGTCAAATAGTCACTTCAATAAAGAACCAATAAAGGTCGTGGCAGTATGCACAACAAGACTAGTCGGTAACAGTGAGACCATAATTTTTGGGAGGCTGGAAAGTAAAACATTAAGCTGCGTCGGACTCATAAGCCAACAAAACACACCCAACACCTACCTCGTTGCAAAATCACTAGTTAAAACCGATAAAGACATCCCGATTAGAGTCGCCAATATTTTCCCAAATAGTGTCAAAATTAATAAGGGGGAGGTGGTAGCATTATTTGAACCAGTACAGAAAGTAACAAGATGTGAAGAGCCAACTTCCGAGGATACAAGCAAGTTACCAATGGAGGTACTTCAGCAATTTGAGTCAACTTGGCAACATCTCACTCCAGAAGAATATAGTAAAGCGAGAGAGTTTATAGAAGAACAAAGTAATATCTTCGAAACTAGGAGTAGTTCGGGACGCACAAACCTTATTCAACATGCTATCAACACTGGCGATGCCCAACCGATAAGACAACCCCCAAGAAGACTACCAATGGCCAAGCAAGAAGAAGTTCACAATCTCATTAATAAAATGCTCAGCGACGGTGTTATTGAAGAGTCATCAAGTCCTTGGTCATCTCCTGTGGTGTTGGTCACTAAAAAGGATGGAAGTACTAGATTTTGTGTCGACTACAGGAAACTTAACGATGTGACCAAGAAAGATAGTTACCCACTGCCAAGAATAGACGACACATTAACAACGTTGGCAGGATCATATTGGTTTTCTACCCTTGACCTGAAAAGTGGGTATTGGCAAGTAGGAATCTTTGAAAGAGATAAAGAGAAGACTGCATTCTCTGCTGGAAGTGGACTTTATCAGTTTAATGTGATGCCATTTGGCCTGTGCAATGCCCCAGCTACATTTGAAAGACTAATGGAAGTCGTTCTACGAGGCCTTACTTGGAAAACCTGCCTAGTCTATTTGGATGATGTCATAGTAATGGGGAAATCATTTCAAGAACATCTAGATAATTTACGAGAAGTATTCTCAAGAATCAGGAACGCAAATCTTAAATTAAACTCAAAGAAATGTTTTCTGTTCCAAGAAAAGAAGCTACAAGCAATAAAAGAATGGCCTCAACCTCGTGACAAACATGAATTGAGAAGCTTTTTGGGTCTGTGTACATACTACAGACGATTTGTAGAAGGATTCGCCAAAATAGCGTCTCCGTTACATAGACTTACAGAAGATAAAGCTTCTTACAAATGGAATACCGAATGTGACCAAGCATTTAGAAGACTAAAAGCAGCATTATGTTCTAGTCCGATTCTTGCATATCCCATTCCAAAAGGAAAATTCATATTAGATACTGATGCGAGCAACGATGGCATAGGAGCAGTACTCTCCCAAGTACAAGATGGAGAAGAACGGGTCATCGAATTTTTCAGCAAGAAGCTATCCAAACCAGAGAGAAATTATTGTGTTACTAGAAAGGAGCTCCTAGCCATAGTTAAATCCGTAGATCACTTTCACAAATATCTCTACGGACAAGAGTTTCTGATTAGAACGGATCATGCTGCGTTACAGTGGCTCATGAAAATGAAACAACCTGAGGGGCAAGTCGCGAGATGGATAGAAAAGCTACAACAATACCATTATCAAATTAAGCACCGAGCAGGAAGGGTGCATAATAATGCAGATGCATTGTCCAGAAGACCTTGCCCCGAGGATTGTAAACATTGCAGGAAAATTGACCAGAAAGAAGGAATTACCTACGTGCGCCAGATAAAGTTAGAACCAGATGAAGAATGGATGTCGGCTTCGATTAGAACCACACAACTTAACGACAAAGATGTAGGACCTATCTTGCGATTGAAAGAAGAGAACAAGCCACGACCATCATGGCAAGATATCGCAAACCAAGGGGTGATATTCAAATCACTGTGGGCACAATGGGATTCACTGATAGTAGAAGAAAACATCCTTAAACGTGCCTGGGAAAGTGCCGATGGCCTTACTGTGGTTAATCAAGTAGTGGTTCCTAGGAGCATGGTAGACAATATAATGGCCGAATGCCATGGTGGAAAATCAGGCGCGCACCTAGGCATAAATAAAACCATGGACAAAATTCGAAACCGATTTTATTGGGTCAATTACTTTCAAGATGTGAAAAACTGGTGCCGCCGATGTTCGACTTGTGCAGCCAGCCAAGGTCCCAAAACAAGGTCCAGAGGTCAAATGAAACAATATAACGTAGGTCTGCCATTCGAACGCATTGCTATTGATGTGGCCGGACCATTTCCAGAAACTAAAAAGGGCAACAAATACATCCTTGTTGTCATGGATTATTTTAGCAAATGGCCAGAAGTTTTTGCTTTGCCTAACCAAGAGGCCGCTACAGTTGCAGAAGTTCTGGTAAATGATGTTTTCAGCCGATTTGGCATTCCTTTGGAACTACATTCAGATCAAGGAAGAAACTTTGAATCAAAGCTCTTTCAGAATCTCTGTGACCTTTTAGGAATACATAAAACACGGACTACTGCTTTGCATCCGCAGTCAGATGGCATGGTTGAAAGATTTAATAAAACAATAGAGGAATATCTTTGCAAAGTTGTTGATGAGCACCAAACAGATTGGGACCAATATATTCCATTGTTTTTGATGGCCTATAGAACTGCCATTCACAATACGACAGGAGCTACTCCATCTAGTATCCTGTTTGGTAGAGAACTGCGTTTACCATGTGATATCATGTTTGGTTCACCTGAAGAAGCACACTTAGAGGTTAATGACTATGTCGAACGTTTAAGGCAAAAGCTGCACGATATCCATGAAGTGGTTAGAGAGCGAATAGAAATAGCCAGTGACCGCATGAAAGCGAGATATGACCTGAAAGCAAACTCTTCAGGGTTCAAAGAGAATGATCAAGTCTGGCTATACAATCCTCAACGCAAGAAAGGAAGATCACCTAAGTTGACACCACCATGGGAAGGGCCTTATAAAGTTGTTAAGAGAATTAATGATGTAGTCTACCGAATCCAGAGAAGCCCGAAGTCCAAGATGAAAGTTGTTCATCTAGACAGACTAAAACCTTACCTGGGAAATGTTGATCGAGACGATCAAACCTGAAGAGGAGGATAGTGTTACAAATTTAAGTTATTTAAATTTTATAATTGGAATTTATTTAGGTTTAGTGTAGTATTAGGTCGATTTATCTTAAGGTTGTATTCTTAGTCTAGGTTTTAGTTGCGTTGTCTGTGGCTTGTGGTCGCGGTAGTGCGGGAACTTTCCGGACGTCGAGGGCTGCCGGAAAGTTCGAGAGAGATGGACGATCCTATATATAGGGCCGGGGTCGCGCACCAGGCAGTCAGTCACAGATAACGTGCTGTAGTGGTCGTGAGATTAACACGAAGTTAATAGACCGATTATAGTAGTGAATTATTAGCAAGTTATTACTAAGTTTAAGTGCGTGTTTTTGTACATAATTTGTCGAAATAAATTGACGTATCGTTTTCAACAATTGCGAGTTTTAATTTGTCGTTGTGAACCCGTAATTTAGCAGGGCTTTGACGTTTTCTATTCGTTGTTATTTTGACTGTATGTCAAACAAATTATGACGGAGCTTTTCACAAAACAAATTACCGTCTTTTTGGATCCTTTTTTATGTTTCGGATCTTTATTTATCAGGTAAGTACCTATTTGATCTCTCCTTTAAAAGGTCGTAGTGTTTTATCCTTCGAACATTAAGCCCCGAGCGGCACACTACATGTACAAAGTGAAACACTAATTTTTTAAGGCTTCTTTACTTAGATTTTGCCGCAGAATTTGGTTTACCATAGCTATAACGCGGTGCCACTTAAATAGAACATCAACTATAGTTATATCTATTTTTAGTTATCTATGGCTATTTTCAGACTTTGCCTGTAGATAGCAATCATAGACATCAAAAAAAGAAGTAAATCTAGATATATTTTGTAATTTATTCACGAAATCACTTTTCAGGTCAAAGAAGAGGAATCAAACAAATTGTTTTACAAAAGGTTGGGCAGACATTATCTTGCAGACGAAGTTAGGAAAGAAAATAAAGATGCATTTTTAAGTTCTGCTGCTTATCACAAAGGGACAAAAATATTGATAACAGGTAGCATTATGTAATTTTTCTCTTTTAAACTATGTTACATAGTGTTTTTGGATCAAACAGTTGAGTTTTAATTAAAATTGAAGATATCTTTATTTTTTAGGATTTTCAGTAGGAGCTTTCTTTATCCATGAACTGCCTAACATGACCTTGATACACTCGCTGAGCATATCAGAAAATAAAATTTCTTCAATATGTTTAAATAACACTGGAGACTGGATAGCGCTGGGATGCAGTGGGATTGGACAGCTCTTAGTTTGGGAGTGGCAGAGTAAGTTGCAGTTTTTATGTTTTTGCTGATATCTTCAATTTTGATAAGTATATTTAATATGCTGGCAAATGTTAGTTATACAGTGAAACCTCCTATAAGCGGACACTCACGGTTTCGTCGATTTTGTCCGCTTTTTGGAGGTGTCCGCATATGAGAGAGAACTGCGAAATTTTAATATATATTTATTAACAATGTCCGCTGCTGGAGTTTTTCCAAAATTAAATTTTTCAGCCATCTTTCATGCTAATAAATGTTCCTTCTCCGAAACGTTAACAACTTCCATTTTTACTGGGCGGTTCGGTTCATTTCAAAGAGATCTATGACTACCCATCTGAACAATAAAAATAACACACAGCAGTCCCGCCGAATAAAATATGTTGTAAATACAACATAATTATTGAGTCTCTACATTAAAATGGACCGAGGTAATTCCCCGGCTGCAGAGTGCGTCGTTGCCAACATACTACATAATATTTATGCTTATGACGTGTAGGGCTTCGTCCCGTTGTCAGAGGTTCGCGTCCGGTTAAGGGAGGTTTCAGAATTTTTTTACCAAAAAAAATTGTCCGAGTGTCCGGTTATAGGAGTGAATGTGTGTAAATGTAACGAAATAGGGAAAAGCTTGGTTCCAACAAATTTGTCCGCCTAAAGGGGGTGTCCGCTAAATAGAGGTGTCCGCAAGGAGAGGTTTCACTGTACTTGAAAGTGAAAGCTAATTTTCGAAAATTAAATCAGAAATTCATATTCTAGCTTTATTGAAAGTGAGAAAGCACCAATAAGTTATGAGATATCTGATATAAAAAAATGTATAAAATTTGGGAAAATATAGATTGTTTAGAGTTTTGTGTGGATTACAGAACTCTTAATACAGTAACTAAGAGAGACATCTACCCATTGTCACTGTTGACTGAGTCCAAGGATTAAGTAAAAAAAGTTAAAAACGTTTCAATCATGACATTAAGCTTTTCTGTGTTACAAAAATTTATATATATATATATATATATATATATATATATATATATATATATATTATATCAATTTAGGAAGATGGCAGAGTAGCCATATGAATAGAGTAGTTAACAGAAGCACCGACCAACGGTGTTCGCAGGCTTGGGCGTTTGATTTGATGCCCCGAAGCGCACGGCAGCTCTTTTTTTTTAATGGACTGCATGCTCTTCAATGCGACCCAAGACAAGAGGAAGAGCTGCCGAGGGCTTCAAGGCGTCTAATCAAAGGCTAAAGCCTGTTAACACCCTCGGTTGGTGCTTCCGCTAAAAACGTTGGAAGCTTATTAAACACATACTGGGAATGATTTACAGCCATACGTTTTTGTTTATATTGATGATATTCTCATTATACTGCCTAATTAGAAGGATTGCCTTTAAATAATTGAGCAAGTTTTCTCTAGGTTATTCAAGGTCAATATACTCATTAGATAGGATAAAAGTGAGTTGCTTGGAATAAAGTTTCTCGGTCATTGAGTCACCAACACATACTTGTATACACGTACGCGGAAAATTACTGCTAAAAGTGTGTCGTGCCGGTATGTTGAATTTGAAATGAACCGCAACGTATGGCTTAGATAAATTAAGGCTACTGATAATGAGTGCCGCGTTCTTAGCGCCATCTCTTTTTTAAGCTTAAAAGCACTCATCTGTTAGATTCGAATAAATACTGTTTCAATTGTTTTTAAAAAGTGAGTTCGTGTCCACTTGTGTAGTGGTCCCTGCTTCGGATATATCGCTGCAATGCTGGCAGCATATATTCGAGCGGACTGCCTCGATCACGGCGTTTCGCGAGATTGTGGGTTCGAGTCCCACTTAACGCATGGTTGTGTTGTTATGTCTAAAAAAGCTATTTTTCGACGAAAAAACTTTGGCAAAAACTGTGCGATTGATCCTAGTATGGATGGAAATGTCCCAGTATAAAAAAAAAGCGAAGAATGCGACTACATTAACTCAAGATAATGGCTTTGTTTTCCACAAATTCAAAAATTCCAAAGAATTTTCTTTAATTTAAATCAAAAATAAAACGTATGACTTGGATAAATTCAGGGTGCTGATAATGGGTGCCGCGCTCTCAGCGCCATCTCTTTTCTAAGCTTAAAATACCCATTATCAGTTACCTTAGGATAAATACCTTTTAATTAGTTTCAAAAACATGCCAAGTAAGCAGCTACATCAACTCAGGATAATATCTTTGTCTTCCAATAGTTTTAAATTCCAGAAAACTTACTTAAATTTAAATAAAAATTAACCCCAATTTTGGCAACGTCAAATCACTGCACAGACAAATTGTCAACTTCATTTGAAACCAGTCCCTTTCAATTTTTATTGAAAGCGTTTGCTTTTTTAATCCGAGCCATACGTTTGAGTTCAATTGAATCCAATATGGTGGAACGCTTGTAGCAGCAATTTTCCATTAACTGTTTTAATACGCTTTAGCAGTACAGATATATTTAAGTAGTACGTGGCCGGAACGCTTGTAGCTGTCATTTTCTACTAATGATTTTAATACGCTTTAGTAGAACAACGTGGTCACCAACAAAGAGCTTAAGTCTTGCTTAAGATCGACACATCCTTATTCTGGTCCAAAAAGTGGTATATGTCAAATATTTTAGGTGAAACTTACGTCATGAAGCAACAGGGTCATTCCAACAACATGTCCTGCGTGTCGTATTCGGCCGACGGGCAATACTTGGCCACCGGCGGGGAAGATGGCAAAGTGAAACTGTGGAATGTCCACACTGGATTTTGCTTCGTTACGTTTAGCGAACACGCCAACGCCGTTACGAGCGTTACCTTTAACAGAAGGAAGAAGTTTCTGGCGTCTGCATCGCTAGATGGCACTGTTAGAGCTTATGATATTATCAGGTAATGTATCTTTTTTTTTGCAAGGTAGAGAACAGATCATATAGGAAATGAGATCATACAAGAAAGAATGGGAATCGAGGGAAGCATAACGGATGACATCACTAAAAGACAACTGATATGGTATGGACATGTACAACAAACCAACGAGGAAAGATTACCAAAGCAGGTCCTAGAATAGCAACCAATAAGGCGCAGAAAAGAGGGCGTCCTAAACTGGAATGACAATAGTTAATCCAAAGATCAATGACTCAAAAAAACCTGACAGAAGATGATTTTCAGGATCGAAAGAGGTGGAGAATAAGCGTCGGACAACGTAGAAAAACGTTCTAAACCGACATAATAGTAGTTTACGGTTATAGAACATTAACCACGTATGCTTTAGATATATCTGTACTGCTAAAGCGTATTAAAACCATTAATGGAAAATGACTGCTCCAAGCGTTTCGCCATATTGGATTTAATTGACCCCAAACGTATGGCTTGGATTAAAAAAGCCAACGCTTTCAATAAAATTTGAAAGGGACTGCATTTAAATAATGTTGACAATTTGTCAATGCCGTAATTTGACGTTGTCAAAATTGGGGTTAATTTTTATTTTTTATTTAAATTGAAGAGGTTTTTGTATTTTGGAACTTTTGAAAGACAAATATATTATTTTGAGTTGATGTAGCTGCTTACTTAGCTTTTTTTTAAACAAATTAAAATGTATTTATCCTAAGGTAACTGATAATGTCTGTTTTTAACCTTAGAAAAGAGATGGCGCTGAGAGCGCGTCACCCATTATCAGTAGCCTTAATTTATCCAAGCCATACGTTAGGGTTAATTTTTAAATCCAACAGGACGGCACGCTTGGTAATAGTCATTAGAGACCCTTTCTTAGTACAGATAAATATAATTGCATGGTTCTAAACCCGGCTATCTCACTGTATAAAGACCCTATTAATTTTTTTAGGTACCGTTACTTCAGAACCTTTACCTCGCCGAGACCAGTGCAATTTTCCTGCGTCGCAATGGATAGCAGCGGCGAATTCGTGGCTGCAGGTGGTCAAGACGTTTTTGAGATATATCTGTGGTCTGTTAAAAATGGCAGATTGGTCGAAATTTTGGCTGGCCATGAAGGACCCGTGGTAAGTGTATACATGTCTTTATCGTGTTTTAGGAATCTTAATTGTTAAGGAAAAAAATTGTGGGCATTCAACTATGAGCCAGCTTGAAATCTCCTCGAGCGAGTACTCCTCGAAATTCGAGCGAAAGTGTACATTTCTCCCCCAATCGTATTCTTGAAACTCTCACCAGAAAAACGTGTGACATTTTGGCGACTTCACACCGGGGAGATGTCGATAGGTGCCGACCTAAAAACTTTTGTTTTAGTGACGTGTGTGTTTTGTTTTTTTGAAAGTTTTCTCCCTGTTTGTTTCGTAAATGTAGGAGTATATTTTTTTTCCTCCATTTAAGGCCTTGCCTTGATAAACTCCACCATTAAATCTTTTTGGCCTAAATTTATGGGATTGGGACAATTTGCCACCGCGAGAATTTTTGTTGTTTAATTTTTATTTTAATGTTTCGCGTGTAGTAAACATATTTTTGAAAAGTTATTTAAAAAAAAATATATTTTTTTAACACTTTTTAGTTTTTTTTATATATTAGTTTACTTTATAAAAAAGTATTATTTTCAAAAATAATTTTTGCAAATTGTTTTTTTTTTGAAAATTAGTTTTTTGAAAACGCATTTTTTTTTGAAATACAATTTTTTTTGCAAAATGCTGGTAGTCCACCCACCGGTTAGGATATGTTTGCGATCAATTGACCACAGTTAGGTTTAACACAGATTTTGAACCCCCAACATGAGTTATAGTGAGATAAAAATTAAACAAAAATTCTCGTGGCGGTGGAGGAAAGAGTGGTGGGGCTAAAAACGGTTGTTGGATGTTTAAACAGTATTTTATGGAGCAGAGAGACAAAAAAAACATATATGAAACAATGGTGAAAAGCATGCTGTTGTATGGAACAGAGACTTGTCGCGTAACAAAAAAATACAAAAATTGAAATGTCGAAATGAATGCAACAAGCAGATCAATGAGAATATCTAGAACAGATCACATAAGAAATCATAAAAGAAAGAATGGGAATCGAGGGAAGCATAACGGATGACATCACTAAAAGACAACTGATATGGTACGGCCATGTACAAGGGACGAACGACGAAATATTACCAAAGCAGGTCCTAGAATGGCAACCTATAGGGCGCAGAAAAAGAGGGCATCCTAAACTAGAATGACAACAGTCAATCCAAAGATCAATGAGTCAAAAAAGCCTGGCAGAAGATGATTGTTAGGATCGAAGTAGGTGGAGAATAGGCGTCGGACAACGTAGAAAAACGACATAGTAGTACTAGAGTCCCTGTTTGTTGACATATTTGGATATATTAATATATCCAAATATGTCAACATACAGGGACTCTAAGAAGTAGGACCTTCTTTCTATGATTAATTTTTGCATACGCCATTTTTTGATAAAGTTCTTATTATTTGTCTTGTTTTAGTCCGATCTTGCGTTCAGCCCAACCATAACCAACTCCAATTTGGCGTCGGTATCGTGGGACAAAACCCTGCGGATATGGGACCACATAGAAAAAGGTTCTGCCCACGAAACCATCGAACTGATATCGGATGGAATTTGTGTGGCCTTTAAGCCGGACGGCCAAGAGGTAAGATCATTGCAAATAAATTTTTGAAGTGAAAAAAAAATGTGGGAGATATAAATTTAAAAAAAAAGAACGTTTTTTAAAATTTTTTATCTTTAACTATAAGACAAACAAGACCCAAAATATTAAAATAGCAACTTTAACTTACCATGATGGCAAACTGCACAACGTTCTGTTGCTTGATTGACAATTAATTTAGAGGTTTTAGTTTAAGTTTTAGTTTAAGTTCAAGTTAAGAATCTTTTCCAAAAATATTTAAATGGAACTGTAGTCCCAACTGAGTGGAAAACGTCATATATATCCACAATACACAAAAAAGGAAGGAAAGATATATGTGACAATTATAGAGGTATATCTGTGACTAGTACGCTAAGCAGAATATACGGTAAAATAATAAGAAATAAAGTAGAGAGCGAATATAAAGACATGGAGGCAGAAGAACAAGCTGGTTTCAGGGCGGGTAGATCGACTTCAGATCACCTCTTTTGTATAACCCAAGTTATTGAAAAGAAAATGGCATACGGTCAAGAGCTGCATCTGCTTTACGTGGATCTGCAGAAGGCATATGATAGTATACCACTAAATCTGCTTTGGAAAGCGTTGGAAAACACAAACATAAGCGTACAACTAATTAAGGCCATCCAAGAGTTATACCGCAATAGTAAGGCAAAAGTTAAAATAAAAGCAAAACTAACCAAAGGCTTTCAAGTAAATAAAGGTCTTAAACAAGGTTGCTGTATCTCGCCTACGCTCTTCAAGATATACTTGGAACAAGTCCTTAAAGTATGGAAGAGAAAATGCCAAAACATGGGAATTCCGTTGGACGAAACCACCTTGTATACTTTATGTTTCGCCGATGATCAGATAGTGGTGGCTCAGGATTATGACGACCTCGAATATATGACACGAAAACTAATAGAAGAGTACAATAAGTGGGGACTAGAGGTTAATCTCAATAAGACAGAGTATATGTGTATCGGTGGAATGAAACAGGATCTAATCTTAAATACCGGGCAGCGAATTCACTCCTGTGATGAGTATAAATACTTAGGTCTAAAAATTACAGCTGACGGAACACTAGACAAAGCTATAAAAGATCGAAACGTACAAGGAAGAAAAGCAATAACTTTATTAAATGGAATAATTTGGGACCAAAGTATATCAAAACATAACAAAAAGCTTATATATAACACCATTATAAAAAGTATTATTACATACGGCTCAGAAGTATGGCCAATCAAGGATAGAACAGGAAAAATGCTTTCCGCTACGGAGATGGACTATTGGAGAAGAGCAGCAGGGAAATCAAAAAGAGAAAGAGTTACAAATCAAAGAATAAGAGAAATTATGACAGTGGGTGAACGTACTTTAGTGGATGATATAAGAACAAAACAACTGGTGTGGTACGGACATGTACAAAGAATGAATGATGAAAGACTACCTAAACAAATACTACAATGGAAACCAACTGGCCGAAGAAAACGAGGACGGCCAAGGAGAAGCTGGAGAGAAGGAATAGACAGTGAAATAAGAATAAGAGGCCTAGATGATGAATTATGGGCAAACAGAAACGAGTGGAGATTGGGTATCGGAAGACGTAGAACGTTGTGAAACCGATAAATATATATATATATAGTTTAAGTTCAACAAAACTTAGAATATGACTACCAACTTGTCTCCTCAAAGTTTGGGTTTTTATTGAAGGTAGGTTGGACCTAAGTAATCCATTATCCCCTCCTTGAAGAGCCTGGATGAACCAAGTCAGTGGCGTTGCTGATAATCCTAAAGTTTACTTTACATTCTAGCTAATGAGCTAAACAAGAAAACCTAAACGAAAACAGAGATAAAATGACATTTTATAGACAACACTTTCTTATCTCACAGTTTTTCCATAGCCAATCACGTTGAAGGGAGAACCACTTATTTACTTGACGTTTCCTCTCGCTTAACCATTACATCTCCCACTCTTAATTTTTCAGTAGTTTTTCTCGCATTAACCACCTCCTGTGTGGTAGGCGTGTATCGTGTTACGGATAGACATACAGACACATACACACACTCAGACGATATTACTAAAATAGGACAAAATACAGCCAAATATCATATTTTCAAAGTTATCTAAAAAAAAAAAAATTTTCGTCGAAATCAATACCTTCTTTAGCCATTGCTGTGCGGGCTAGGAAGGTAAAAATTTTGTTTATTTCTTATTTTGTAGGTTGCTGTTGCCACATTAGATGGCCAGATTACGGTATTCAATATTCAAACTGCAACACAAATCATTGCGATAGAAGGACGTAATGATTTGGGCAGCGGAAGATCAGATACGGACCTGATAACGGCCAAAAAGAATTTAGAATCCAAGTAAGATATCTTTTTCTCACGTGCTATGGCGATGATTTTTTTCATAGTCTCTTTTTGCCACGTTTAAAAAAAAGCTTAAGAAAAAACACTGGAAACAGGGGTAAAATTTTCCATAACAATTGTACCAAAAATAGTCCAGATATATGGATATAGTTTTTTAAAAAGTGGTCAAAATTGGCAGAATTCGTGAACAATTGGCTTTAGTTTAGGTTAATTTATTTTTGTCAACAAATTATTTACAAAATACAAAAGCATCGTCGAAAATAGATCTTTTGATCCGTAAATGTTTTAATATAACATTTATGACAATTTTCTCCACATTAAAAAATGTATAACTGTGAAGTGAGGGAGGGGGCCCAACACTAAGAATGATGCAAGTGAACACTACAAAGTTCGATGTGAGAATGGGGTTTATTTAAAATCAAAAGTGGTGATGTTTGCACCATTTACAATGTTGTCAATGTTCTTATAAAAAATCACACTAGCGCCACATGTGTGGGTGTGTTCATAAACTTTGGTTACGTTATCGTTATTATTGTAATCGACAATTTTTTTTTGGACAAATTAAATATAAGAACTTGTTTAATTTTAGGTCGTTTACAAGTCTGTGTTTTTCAGCAGATGGTGAATATTTACTGGCCGGCGGTCAATCAAAAAATGTATGCATATACAATGTCAAAGAAGCTTTGTTATTAAAGAAATTTGAAATAACGCAGAACCGGTCACTAGATGCCGTTGATGTAAGTCGAAAAGTGTATTATAACTTGTATTGACACTTTTTTGTTGTAGTGTCTATCCGTTACGAATATTGGCAATCATAATTGCAATTCTTAGGTTTTTTAGCCAAGAAATCTGCCTGATTACAGGACCGTTGTTTTCGTTTTTTCTGCCTAGTAGTAAATTATTCTTCATGGTATTTTAGTGACACTATTTCATAGAATGGTAAATTTATAACTTCTCATAAAGTGGGTCTTAAAAAGGACTTGCAACAATTGGTTATTTCAAAAAATTATTAAACTCAACGATCTCCAAAATTAAAAACAAACCAAACGTAGCAAATTCTCAGAATAATAATCCGTTGGGTGTTATTAACATTCCATATGTTCAAGGGGTTTCAGAAAACATAGGACGAATAGCCAAACACTATAATTAAAACAGTATTTTGGTCGGGAAATACGATAAGGGGTTTTGTAACTAAAACAAAACCAGAAACCAGGATTTTGGAGCCGAATGGGCGAAAACGAAAGTTTATGGGCATGCATTTATAATGCAGAAAGTTTTCAGTCAACCAAGGCCAACACAAAAATAGAGGCCACGACCCTGAAAAAATCAGCTGTTCTCCCGGGGCTGAATTTTACATTGGGTCTTATGGGAGGTCAGAGGTTTTTTTATGGTATTTTCAAAATGGCACTACAGATTTCCGCAAAATTTCAGTGAAATATTCTCAGACACCATCCCGATATTCCACCAAAGGTTTATAAGGAAGCAACATGATTAAATGGTTTAAATCTTTAAGATTTAGCATTCCTTATTTTGAATTCAAATTACCCGCCATGTACCACATGCCAACTGTTATATTTGACATGTATTTGACTTTGTCATTTGTGATTGTCACATTTGCTTCTGCTTTAAATTTAATTTTTGTGTGAGCTAATGAAGCGGCTATGAAAAATTAAGGATTACTATACATTTAAAAAAAATTGTTCTGCCAGAATAAAGTAAAAACAATCTCAAAAATGACTATTTAAAAAAAAAAACAAATATTCATGAACCGTCATTCCAACTTCAATTTTTTAAAGACAATCAGCTGTGTCGTAACGTGACCATCAAAAAAAAAATCAGCCCCGGATGTGACGTCAAGAAAGTGGAGGATCGTGGCCCGTCCGTTTTGATAGCCCTGAGTCAACTAAACATATGGATCACGTGATCTTAATTAAATTTTCTGAATCGAATTGACTCACCTCCGGTTGCACCCTCGGTATATGGGGGGTGGCGCTTCAGTCAGAAAGTTAATGGCTCTCGACCTGCATTAAATATTAAATTGACGATGCTTTTATAAATCCTAATAGATAAAATCCAATCGAAACATTTTTTCAGTTTATATAAAAGAATTTTTAGCTCACACTACTACTATAAGTAGTGTGAGCTATGGTGATCCTAATTTTTTCGAGAAAAAAAAAGTTGCTCCGATTTCAAAAATTTTTATATATCTTTGCGTTTCAGATGATTTTGAAACTTTTTTGTTTTGCTGTCTGTCTGTCTGTATGTCTGTCTGTAACGACCAACCCGCATAACTCAAAAACCGCTTGTCCGATTTTAATGAAATTTGGTACCTAAGTTGGGTCTTGAGCCGTGATGGTCCCATTTAAAATTGTAAAGCCAAATAAAAGGGTGGGGGTAGATTCCAAAAAATAGAGTTTATGTGAAAATATGGCGTGTGTGATATCAAACGAAAGGTAATTAAGTCTGGAGTTAAAAAAATGAATTTTAGTTTATTTTTAAAAAAAGGGTGGGGGTAGATGTCAAAAATTAGAGTTTAAGTGAAAATATGGCGTGTGTGATATCAAACGAAAGGTAATTGAGTCTGGAGTTAAACAAAATACATTTTAGTTTTTTTTTAAAGGGTGGGGGTAGATTTAAAAAATTTGAGTTTAAGTCAAAACATGGCTTGTGTGGTATCAAACGAAAGGTAATTGAGTCTGGAGTTGAATAAAATATATTTCAGTTTTTGATTATATAGCTCACACTATAACTATAGTACCTAGTGTGAGCTTAGGTGCCCATAGATTGGCAGAGTATTTTAAATTGTCAACATATCTTGTTGGACTTTTGATTTTCTTTTGTATATTTCTAAAAAATATCAAAAATTAAACAATTTCGCTACAGTTTTCTATAACACAATTAGGCTACTGAAATGCCAACATATTTTAAAAATATAAATTAGCGAAAAACTATAAGGATCAGGGTTCCGCGGATATATATCAAGTGATATATATCATGATATATATCACGATATATATCACGATATATATATATATATATATATATATATATATATATATATATATATATAGCTTGATATATATCCGATATCCGATATATTCAAAAATTGTACTTATTAAACTAAAAATGTTTTTTACCATTCTAAATATCAGAAAATTTGTCAGTGCGCCCCTGTACAAAAGTATAAGCATCTGTAAAGGTGTAGTATCGATCGATTCGGCTGCCGCATAGGCATCGCGGAGCTGACTGGGAATCCCCTGTTTCACATCTGGTAGATCCCCGAGGCGACGATTTCTTTTCTATTTTCCCAGGTTAGAGCAGTTACTGTGTTTTCCATCTGTGTGTACTTTTGATTTATTAGGAAGAAATGATTTTTATTTAATATGCCAAAACCAAAGCATTCAGTTTGATAATGATATATATCTGATATATATCCGATATATATCATGTGATATGATATTTATATAAATATCATGATATTTTCGAACCCTGATAAAGATACGTTTGGTAAGAATGCTTTAAAAACCCACTCCCCAAAATTTCGACCCGTACCGCTTTTTCGTTTTCTAGTTCCATTAGGATCAAGATTTGACAAAAGTTAGTATAACAGTGTTGTCAGATGGTAAGTTTTCGGGCTATTGCCCCCTTAAGGATACGCACAGAACATCATTTTGTGTCCAAACGTCAGATGTGGTACTATGAAATGACTGATTTGTGGAATGTGGCTTTACTATAATGTTTTGTTTTTTAGGACTTTATAAACAGAAGAAAATTAACCGAGTTTGGAAACTTGGCTCTGGTTGAAGAAAGAGAGGCCCGCGAAGGGGGTTCAGTCGCCCTCAAGTTACCAGGAGTTAAAACAGGAGACATGGCCAGTAGGGCATTTAAACCAGAAGTAAGTTTGAAATTCACAAGATTGTATGACTCGTGTGCCCACCACCACCTGATCAGCACACTATGTTCTTTCACCCATTTGAACACAAGGAAATATGTTCTTGAGTCCATTTTGAGAAAAAAACTTCATAAGAACATATGTCCTAAACATCTTAACTTTTGAGTTACACATATTAAAGATTTGCAAAAATCAGCGTTTTTATTAATATCGGTGATACTTCTCTACAAAAAGCTGACAGAGCCCAAGGATTGTACATATAGGCTTGTCATTGGAGCGAAAAAAAGACCCCCCCAGCTTGCAAAAGGTGGTGTAGTCGCAATTTTTGACATATGTTGTTCATATTGGAGTCCTAAAAAAATTTTTAACCGAACCGACCTTGGGAGGGCCGGCTCCCCCCGCCAACTTGGATTTAGTGTGCACCCAAAGGTTTTATTTGTAATTGCTTGGTCCCTGTAAATTTTAGAAAAAAAGTTTTAGACAAAAGTTCATGATACCTAACAAAAACGCTATTACGTTTTTTTTTTCAGACGAATGGTTTTCGAGTTATGACGATAAAAAATTCACATTTTGGATTTTTGAAACTGCTTATTTTTGAGAAAATCTGTATATGAGATATCATTGAGTTCTCTTCGTGATACCTTTGCTAAGATATAAACCCTGAAGTGTTAGCAGTATACCCGTTTCCTATGTATTTCCATAGTATATGCAAAATAAAGCGAAATTATTCAGTTTTATGTCATTTTCTCAAAAACTAAGCATTTAATCAACGTTATTATAGAAAATTAAATTATCTTTTAAACGATGTATCATCGAAGTGGGCCAAGTCCACGGTTAGCACTTAATTGGCACCCATAGTAGTAGTGGGGGGGGGGGGTTGACCCGCAGGTCTGACAAGTAGGCCAGAGTAGGCCCTTTTTGCCATGCCCCAAGTCTGTCCCTTAACCCACTCTCTGCACTTCCCTTTGATGGTCGGGTAACTCATTGGGCCTTCCTGTTCTCTTTACAAAGTCCAGTAAATCTGCTCATTTGAGCATGTGCAGTTCTTCCTCGCTCAGAGTTGGCGCTCCGAGTGCCTGTTGTCTCATCCTTGCGTAGGCCTCGGATTCTGCCACGAGGTGTCTTGATGTCTCTTCTTCCTGTCCACAGGCTGGGCAGGTAGAGTCATTCTCGACTCCTATACGTGTCATGTGCCTCCTCAACCGGTTAGAGTACCTATCAGCAGTCCGAGGTCTTTTCGTGTCCGTCCCAGCATTCATCTAATTCTGGTCGCTTTTGGACGGTCTACGAATTCTCTGGTTTGTCTGCAACCCGTTCCTGTTTCCCAGGAGTTTAATAGCGCGTCCTGGGCCCATTTGTTGAGTCCGCTTTGCACTTGTCTTTTTGTCACGCTCCGGTCCTACATAGGCGGTTCCTGCCCCGAGTCGTGCGAGTTCGTCCGCCTTCTCGTTGCCTGGTACCCCCGTATGTCCCGGAACCCAAACCAGCGTCACCCGTTTGCCATCGCTTAGGGTCTCCAGCGCCTCTGCGCATTCTTCCACCAAGCCGTCGGCAATCTTGGGTGCGTTTATTGGCACCCTATTTACCCATAAATTGTGGTTATTTTTTAAGATCACGAAAAAAAATTATGTTTTTTAGGTTTTATTCAGTTTTCAAAAAAACTAAGCATTTTAGAAAACAATTTGAAAATACCTTTTTTAGAGAAAATAAAGAGAAAATAATAAGTAAAAACGAAACCATTTTTTTTAGGTTAGGGTATTCTCCCTCCAGTTCTCACCGACTGGCCAGCAGTGGGCGGCAGCCACTACCGAGGGTTTACTCATCTACTCCCTAACGGCCGGTATGGTATTTGATCCTTGGGATCTTCAGATCGACATCACACCCAGCAGCGTTAGAAAGGCTGTTAGAAAACAAGATTTTGTCAACGGTAAGTGAGGGTGCAAACGTAAGTTGGGTTGAGTTTAGGTTGGCTGGTTCACCACTTACACCACTCATTCGAGAAATACCCAATTTTTGAGATAAGAAATTGAAAAACGTAATTGTAAAGGTTATTGAAAGGAAATCAGTAAAAACGATGCATATAAAATATCTAAAGTGCCCTACCTTAGTTTTCATCTAGTTGCAGTCGTTTTGGTCGCTTGGAAGATAGGAAAAACGGGAAAATTGTAGCACTCACGGCGTTTTCTTGTGCTTCTTGTCAGTTTCCCGATTGCGACTCCTCGCGCAGACTCGCACGTGTCTCGGTGCGGGGATAAGTCATATGCATATACCCCGCGAAATTTGAAATGAAAAATAATATAAAAGTAGCCAAAAGCTGGCAAATAATTCTTGCACCAACAGTAAGAGTGCATTTATAGCTGCGAAAGGTGTACAGTACAGGGTAATCCGTTATACAGAGTGTCCCTTAACTTATCATCGGCCATAGTGCAACAGGTAATAGGGGAGGTCAATTCTGTTCTGATCTTTTTCAAGTGGCATTACAACCCCTAATGGGTTTTAGCCCGATTACCCAAAGCCCTCAATTCTGCCCTATTTCGTACGATTCTTTGTCACCTTGTTATTCTCTACACTAGGTTAAGTTTTAGTAACGAACAGCTGGTGACGTTATAAACTTACCTAAACAATTTTATTTTAGCATTTTACAAACAAGCAGCTACTTGGTGTAGTTTTTAGTTTATTTGTTTATAGATAAAGTCTATTCGTCCTTCTTTTACATGCACAAAGTGCTCTTATTCGCACCAGTTTCGGACGCAACTTCAAAAATCCCACAGAATTTTAAACAGTCTAACCTACTAAGTATATGTATTTTTTGCCGCATTTTTATTATGTTCGGTAATGTTTTGCCTATAGGCCCTATTCAATTGGCACCTAATATCAGTCTTGCCTAGCATAGAAAATTATATGTGGTTATTTAAATAAGTAGCACTTACTTTGTGTCTTTAACTTTTCACTAAAGTACTTGATATCACACATACCCTTTGCCACCCACCCAGGATCACTATGTGGATTGTTCACATTCATTCATAAGACAAACAACCAGTTTTCAACATCGTATAATTTTTTATTACATGCATGAAATTTTGGTTAATTTTTAGGATTTTTGACCTACAGATTTTATTTGTAATTAAAGTTCATCATTCAACGTATTTAAATTTGCATAGTTAATTATATAATCGACGGTATTTATTTCCATTTTGAAAACAAACAAAAACAAACAATGAACACGCGATCGGCAAGGCTTTTAACTACTGACCTACCCAAATCAAAACAAACTCATACGTCTTCATTAAGGATAGAACCAGCAACACGTAGGAAGGGCAACGAACGTTTTCGCACGATGAATATGGCTGACGTCAACTAAAACAAACATTCCTCTCGCCCTCGCGTATTTATTTCTATTTTGAAAACAAACAAAAACAAACAATGACACGCGACCGGCAAGACTTTTAACTACTCACCTACCCAAATCAAAACAAACTTATACGTCTTCATTAAGGATAGAACCAGCAACACGTAGGAAGGGCAACGAACGTTTTCGCACGATGAATATGGCTGACGTCAACTAAAACAAACATTCCTCTCGCCCTCGCGTATTTATTTCTATTTTGAAAACAAACAAAAACAAACAATGACAGGCGACCGGCAAGACTTTTAACTACTCACCTACCCAAATCAAAACAAACTCATACGTCTTCATTAAGGATAGAACCAGCAACACGTAGGAAGGGCAACGAACGTTTTCGCACGATGAATATGGCCGACGTTAACTAAAAGAAACATTCCTCTCGCCCTCGCGTATTTATTTCTATTTTGAAAACAAACAAAAACAAACAATGACACGCGACCGGCAAGACTTTTAACTACTCACCTACCCAAATCAAAACAAACTTATACGTCTTCATTAAGGATAGAACCAGCAACACGTAGGAAGGGCAACGAACGTTTTCGCACGATGAATATGGCCGACGTCAACTAAAACAAACATTCCTCTTGCCCTCGCGTATTTATTTCTATTTTGAAAACAAACAAAAACAAACAATGACACGCGACCGGCAAGACTTTTAACTACTCACCTACCCAAATCAAAACAAACTCATGCGTCTTCATTAAGGATAGAACCAGCAACACGTAGGAAGGGCAACGAACGTTTTCGCACGATGAATATGGCCGACGTGAACTAAAACAAACATTCCTCTCGCCCTCGCGTATTTATTTCCATTTTGAAAACAAACAAAAACAAACAATGACACGCGACCGGCAAGACTTTTAACTACTCACCTACCCAAATCAAAACAGAACCAGCAACACGTCGGAAGGGCAACGAACGTTTTCGCACGATGAATATGGCCGACGTCAACTAAAACAAACATTCCTCTCGCCCTCGCGCGAGAGTGAAATTGAAATCTTGTCCCGCGCGGTGCTATCGGCTTGTAATTATTTACGCTAAAAAAGATTACCCAATTAATCGCCTTTTGTTAACCACAGACTAAAAAAAAGAACAAGACATGTCGTACGGGTGGGGAGATTTAGGTTTTTTTTAAATAAATCAATTAAAAATACTGTTTGTTGACAAGTTTTTGAAGGGTCCCATTGCCCTCCCTTGAGCAACCGCCACTGGTAACGACATTTGATCAGTGTCGCCCTCTATGTTCCTATATGGAAAATATAAAAAACAGCCCTTGTATTACATAATAGCTGTAGAAATTAACTTTTATGAAGAAAAGTTAGGATTGTGTTTTTACTCTATATTTTTTTTTAAATTTTAGGTCTAACAATGGCCTTGAAAATCAATGAACCATCTTTGATTCAAGAAGTTATAGAATCTGTTCCCTTCAAAGATGGTAAGAAATATTTTTAGACAGGGGTTGGTTCTGTAGGTTAATAATAATAATAATAAATATTAACATATTTTGAGGAGAAGTCGATTAGATCTGCCAAATTATTTTTTACTTTTTAGTGTAATTTTTTTATAAAATCGATGAACTTTAAAAACTTTTTTTTATTTATTTTATTTGTAACTTTTTAGTCTTAATCAAAAGAAATAAAATGCAGGATGTATAATTATTTCTTTTGCATCCTTTCCATCAAAATCGGTTCACGGAAAGTGATTTGATAGACATACAGACAACAGACAGAGAGCCACGCTCTGTGAAGTTAAATAAAATCATTTAAAATTAGACCGGTATACACTGTGTCCCATTTAAAACTTTCCACCCGGGATTTTCCGAGAACTGCTGAAAATTTTTAAAATGCCGAGACACGTCGATTTTGTTTGCGAGGGGGACACTTTTTGGCTATCTTAAAATTTTTGTAGCACGAACCCCCTTCGAGGGGTATACTTTACGCCTATATTTTGAATAGGGAAAGTGGGTCTAGTGATACCTTGTTTTGAAAGCCTTTTGAATGTCCTTACAACCGTGTAAAAAATTCAAAAATCTATCCATTAGTTTTTGAGATAATTGCCTTCAAACTTTCAAATTTAACATGGACTGGTAAAATAAAAATTTTATTAGAAATTTATATTTTTCGGATTTAATTTTTATTTTATCATTCCATGTTAAATTTTAAAATTTGAAAGCAAATATCTCAAAAATTAATCGATGGATTTTCGAAATTTTTGCACGGTTGTAAAGATATTCAAGGGAGCTTCAAAACAAGGTATCACTAGACCCACTTTTCCTATTCAAAATATAGGGGTAAAGAACCGAACCCCTCGTGCTACAAAAAAAAAAATTCAAGATAGCCACAAAGTGTCCCCCTCGCAAACAAAATCGACGTGTCTCGACATTTTTAAAAATGTTCAGCAGTTCTCGAGAAATCATGGGTGGAAAGTTTTAAATGCGACACAGTGCATAGTACACTGTACAGCGTGTCCCATTTTCGATGGGATTAAATGGGAAACTCGATTATTATTAAAGATATTGATTTTCTGATTGCACCTTACCGTGCTCTTTTTTTGAGCCCTTAAAAATGGCGTAATCAGATTTTTGCTATACCCCGTAGTTCCGCTAATACAGGGAGTTTTTGAAAAAATTGTATTTTTAATAATCCCTTGTATCTCGCTTATTTTGCGAGATATTTTTATTCTGTAAAAACCTTTTCATGGCAACTTTTTTAGAAGAAAATAATGACGTTGTCAACTTTTTAAAATATTGTTTAGTTTTTGAGATATGGCATTTATCATAAAAAAATTAAATACGGACCTGGATTTTTTTTATTACTATTTTGATTGGTTTCATGCTAGTATTATCATAAAATAATAAAAATTTAAAAAATTTTTGTTTTAAAGCAAAAAAAAATATTTAATATTTAAAAAAAAAAATAGTCCGAACCTGGATATTTCCAACATAAATATAAATTAAAAATAGCTAGTTAAGCAATTTTTAGTTTAACTGTTTTGATACTTAGCATATTAAAATGGTTTTAAGTTAATTTACAGATTTATTTGAAACAAAGTCTACGAAAAATACAAAAAAAAACAAATTACAAAAAATAACTAAATTTTCTGATTACCATTATGTGCATTGACATTGTTGGCATTTTTGAGTAATTTTTCTTAACGCATTTTACATAAAAATATTTCTGCCATTTAAATATTGGGATTTTGTTGCTTGAATGAAGCAGTCAAACATATCACATTTTTCAAAATCTGGATATGGGCGATTTCTAGCCAGTTTAAAATAATTAATATAAATAATAAAAGCCCAAAATGACAATGTCAATTCCACGCTTTTGTTTTGTAAATTTCACGACCTGCAGTGCTACCATCAAATAATTAGTATGATATTATTTTTGTAACTTTTTAACGTTTTTTACTTTATTTATAAATCTTTTAATTATCATTTTAAAACAGATAAACTAAAAATCGTTCAACTAGTGTGTCTTGCAATTTCTGATTTATAATTACCTTGGAAATTTCCAGGTTCGGACTATATTTTTTTTTTCAAATATTAAATAGTTTTTTTTAACCTTAAATCAAAAAAATATTAAAGTTTTATCATTTTAAGGTAATAATAGCATGGAACCAATCAAAATAGTAATAAAAAAATCCAGGTCCGTATTTAATTTTTTTATGATAAATACCATATCTCAAAAACTAAACAATATTTTAAAAAATTGACAACGTCATTATTTTGCTCTAAAAAAGTTGCCATAGAAAGGTTTTTACAGAATATCTTCCAAAATGAGTGAGATATAAGAGATTATTAAAAATGCAATTTTTTCAATAACTCCCTGTATTAGTGAAACCACGGGGTATAGCAAAAATCTGATTACACCATTTTTAAGGGCTCCAAAAAAGGGCACGGTAAGGTGCAATCAGAAAATCGATATCTTTAATAATAACCGAGTTTCCCATTTAATCCCATCAAAAATGGGACACGCTGTACACCGGTCTAATTTTAAATGATTTTATTTAACTTCACAGAGCGTGGCTCTCTGTCTGTTGTCTGTATGTCTATCAAATCACTTTCCGTGAACCGATTTTGATGGAAAGGATGCGAAAGAAATAATTATACATCCGGCAGACTCAAATCAACCTTAAGTTTAAATTTTTAATTTTCGATTTTTTATTTTATTAATTTTAGTTCAACTGATCATTTCCAGCATCGGCGAATTGTGCATCAAAAAACTTTTGCTAATTGTAGCAAGCGGTTTGGAGAGCTCTCGCCATTTAGAGTACTACCTTAACTGGGCTGTGCACATTCTGACCCTATATGGCCCAAAAATTGGTGGACAAAATTTACCATCACTGTTGGCCTTGGAAAAAAGTTTGGTTAGAAGATATGAGCAACTTACTGGCTTGTAAGTTTGTTGTTTTTTTTTTCTTATTGCTTAAGCTAAGCAGGGCTAATAAAATAATCTGTCGAAATTAAAAACATGTTACACGTCAGATGAATAGATGTGTACAGCGTGTCCCATTTTCGATGGGATTAAATGGGAAACTCGGTTATTATTAAAGATATCGATTTTCTGATTGCACCTTACCGTGCTCTATTTTTGAGCCGGTAAAAATGGTGTAATCAGATTTTTGCTATACCCCGTGGTTTCGCTAATACAGGGAGTTTTTGAAAAAATTACATTTTTAATAATTCCTTGAATTTCGCTTATTTACGAAAATATTTTTATTCTGTAAAAAACTTTTTTAGAGCAAAATAATGACGTTGTCAACTTTTTTAAATATTGTTTAGTTTTTGAGATATGGTATTTATCATAAAAAAATTAAATACGGACCTGGATTTTTTTTATTAATATTTTGATTGATTTCATGTTATTATTATCTTAAAATGATAAAACTTTAATATTTTTTTAATTTAAGGTAAAAAAAAATATTTAATATTTCTAAAAAAATTTTAGTCCGAATCTGGAAATTTCCAACGCAAATATAAATTAAAAATTGCAAGATACACTAGTTTAACGATTTTTAGTTTATCTGTTTTGAAACGTTAATTGAAAAATTAATAAAGTTAAAAATGTTACAAAAATATCATAGTAATTATTTGATAGCACAGCAACTCATGAAATTTACTTTAACATGGAAAAACAAAACCGTGGAATTGACATTGTCATTTTACTTGTCATTTTTGTAAATAAGTCACTCAAAATTATTCTAAAATGGCTAGAAATTGACCATATCCAGATTTTGAAAAATGTGATATGTTTGACTGCTTTATTCAAGCAACAAAATCCCAATATCTAAACGGCAGAAATATTTTTATGCGCTAAGAAAAATTACTCAAAAATGCCAACAATGTCTTACACATAATCGCAATCAGTTTAAACATTTATATCACTAAATAAAATTAGTTGATAACTTTTGTTATTCATTGTTTTTTTTGCTTTTGTGGTGTGGACTTTGTTTCATATAAATCTTTAAATTAAAGTAAAACCATTTTAATTTGCTAAGTTTCAAACATTTAAACTAAAAATCGTTCAAATAGCAAGTTTAAATTTATATTTATGTTAAAAATTTCCAGGTTCGGACTAAAATTATTTTTTTAAATATTAAATATTTTTTTTTACCTTACTACAAAAAATATTAATTTTTTTATTATATTGTGATAATAATAGCATAAAACCAATCAAAATAATAATAAAAAAAATCCAGGTCCGTATTTAATTTTTTTATGATAAATACTATATCTCAAAAACTAAACAATATTTAAAAAAATTGACAACGTCAATATGTTCTTCTAAAAGAGTTGCCACATAAAAGTTTTTACACAAAGAAAATATCTTGCAAAATAAACGAGATACAAGGAATTATTAAAAATGCAATTTTTTTAAAAACTCCCTGTTTTAGCGAAACTACGGGGTATAGCAAAAATCTGAATACACCATTTTTCAGGTCTTGAAAAAAGAGCACGGTAAGGTGCAATCAAAAAATCAATATCTTTAATAATAACCAAGTTCTCCATTTAATCCCATCGAAAATGGGACACGCTGTACAGTGAAACCTCCTATAAGCGGACAATCACGATTTCGTCGATTTTGTCCGCTTATTGGAGGTGTCCGCTAAAGAGAGTGAACAGCAAAATTTTAATATATATTTGTTAATAATTTCCGCTGCTTGAATTTTTCCGATATTAAATTTTTCAGCGATCTTTCGTGCTGATAGATGTTCCTTCTCCGAAACGTTAACAACTTCCATTTTTTCACGTAAACTACAAAGTTTTTTACTAGACGCCATTTCAAAGAGATCTATTACTACCCAACTGAACAATAAAAATAAAACACAGCAGTCTCGCCGAATAAAATATGTTCTAAATACGACAGAAGTATTTAGTCTCCGCATTAAAACGGAAAGACGTAATTCCCCGGCTGCAGAGTGCCTTGTTACCACATATTTATGCCCAAGCCGTGCAGCGCTCCGTCCCGTTAGAGGTTCGCGTCCGGTTAAGAGAGGTTTCACAATTTTTTTACCAAAAAAAATTGTCCGCGTCCGGTTATAGGAGTGAATTTTACAAGTAGAGAAATAGGCAAAAGCTTGGTTCCAACAAATTTGTCCGCCAAAAGGGAGTGTCCGCTTAATAGATAAATCATTTCCATTGACAACTGACAGTTGATCTTTTAAAATTGACATACCAAAGTTGATACATGGCAACATTATTTCTGTCTAACAAGAATGCAAATATAATAACTTTTAACTAAACTTTGGCCGCCATCTTGAATGTTAAATGTCAGATTGTAACTTTTTACAGGGCTATCAAAACGGACGGGCCACGATCCTCCACTTTGTTGACGTCACATCCGGGGCTGATTTTTTTTTGATGGTCACGTTACGACACAGCTGATTGTCTTTAAAATATTGAAGTTGGAATGATGGTTCATGAATATTTGATTTTTTTTTTAATAAAGCCGTTTTTGAGATTGTTTTTACTTTATTCTGGCAGAACAATTTTTTTAAAATGTATAGTAAGCCCTAATTTTTCATAGCCGCTTCATTATCTCACACAAAAATTAAGTTTAAAGCAGAAGCGAATGTGACAATCACATATGACAAAGTCAAATACATGTCAAATATAACAGTTGGCATGTGGTACATGGCGGGTAATTTGAATTCAAAATAAGGAATGCTAAATCTTGAAGATTTTAACCTTTTAATCATGTTGCTTTCTTACAAACCTTTGGTGGAATATCGGGATGGTGTCTGAGAATATTTCACTGAAATTTTGCGAAAATCTGTAGTGCCATTTTGAAAATATCATAAAAAAACGTCTGAGCTCCCATAAGACCCAATGTAAAATTCAGCCCCGGGAGAACAGCTGATTTTTTCAGGGTCGTGGCCTCTATTTTTGTGTTATACATATTCTGCCAATTTTTGTTTCAAACTTTGCGACAGCTATTTCAGATACTTTCCGATGAGCTAGAGACTTGAAATTTGGTATAGGGTTTCGTTGACAATATAACTTTAATTTTTTTTTATAAAAAATAAAAATGGTGGATTTTAAATGGCGGACTTATTTATTTGACAACCAATTTGCCTTAAATTTAAAAACTTGCACTGCTTAAGGTAACTTAATACAATTTTTGATTTAAACTTAAAAAAAGTATAATGACCGATCCAAAATATCAATTTACGAGTCAATATGTATCAAATTCAAACCTTTAGGGGACTTTCGCTGATTATGACTTTTGACTCAAATTAAAAAAAATATATATCATTCTTCTTTAATTTTTAACTCAAACTTCTTAATTTAAAATCAAAATGGCGGATCCAAGTTTTTAATCTGGTGTTTTTGCATTGAGCACATTATTTTTAGGTAGTTGTGGAAACGATCCCGTTAAAAAAAAAGCAGATTAAGAGAAGGGAGCTATTTATAGTGTTGAAAAATACACAATTTTTTAAGCTATCGTCATCAGAGTGCAATGAACAGTTAGTACAGTATATAGTGGATAAATTTGGGGTTAGTGAACTTTCTGAAAACTACATAAAACAAATACAACTTTTAATAAAAGTGTTTCTCACAAAGCTATTGGCGAAATGGCGTGATTTTAAATACATTTGATGATTACATAAAACGTCCAAATATGAGGCAGCCACTACAGCGATATACCTTCAGCACCACGAGGCAGGCCAAAAAAATCATTTGAAGAGAGTTGTAAACGCGGTAAACAAAGACATGTGCAATCGATTGTATCAAATCTCAGTCCAGAGCAGCTATGCTTAGCAGCAGAAACAAGCTTGGAAAAGTCAAGTGAAAAAACTGCCGCCCAAGTTATGAAGTTAGCCCAGACGGCTTAAAAAAATGAAAATGGTAAACAATGCAGCCTCTAGTTCTACTACTGTAAGACCGTACAGTTCCGAGGAAGCTTTAGTATGCAATTGTTTTCTTTTTAACTAAAATACTTAATTTCAAATAACATTTATTATGCATGTTTTTGCAAATAAGCATTGAATATATGCCTCATAAGCATTTCTGATCATATTGTCACATAAAATCAAATTTTAGATTTTTGTCGTGCCAAATTGTTATTCTGTCCTTGTGTGCAACGTTGTGAAGACGATGGACGTTTTCTTCCCGCCATGGACTTGGTTCGCAGTCGTTTCACTCGTTGAATGAAACAATAGGTTTAACATATTTTTTCATTCTTTTTGATTTACCTTGTATCTTGTAGAAAAGTAACTTTTTAGCACGATTTTTCGTTTGGAAAGATGTACTCTTCCGCACGATTTTACGTTTCCGCACGATTTTTTTCCGCACGTTCAAAATGCAAGAATCTTCCTGTTCACAATCGTTTCCAAATGAAAACCCATCCTCCTACACACAAGTTTCATTTTCAAGAAGTGCTGCTGTACCGATGCTACCAGAAGCACCGAAGGAAGAATGTGTTACAGCCTATACAGACCAATATACCTTCCTCCATTCACTACACTAGTAATTCTCAGCAGCAAACTGATCAAGGCATTTCTGTAGTGGGCCAAACACTCACCAATCAAATTCAAATAAGAAACGACGTTCTTCAAGATGTTGTGGCATCTGCTATATTGCAGCATGCAACAAACACAAAGTGCACTTTCAATTTCAATATTTACCATCGTTAACTTTTTCGTTTTTGTTAATTAAATGTTTTTTATATAAAGTTTCTTATTAATATATCATGATAAAAAAATCATGTTTCATTATTTTTCAGTGCATAAAAAAATCGTGTGGAAAAAATTAAATGATTTATGTAACTATTCTATCTTATGTATCATTTTCTAGCATTATTATAAAATCTTTGCGAATTAAAACATGTTTTTTGATAAAGAAGATGGACAAAAACACTTGTAGGAAAAACATTGTACCTAACTCTTGCGGAAACTATTTTTTCCACCCTTGACGGCTTGCCCGAACTCCGCTCCGCGTCGTTCGTGCAACTGCCGTCGCTTGCAGAAAAGTACAACTTTCCGCACTTGTTAGGTAAATAACTATTTCCGAAACACCGTGTCCGTGGTTGACTTTACCCCATTGAAGTTGCCTTTTATACTTTCTTCGAAAGTGTAATGATTATTACACCAATTTCTCTATTTTTAGATGTGACTACAACAAATACACTCTTCAGTATGTCTCAACTTTGGGTCAAGTAATGGCGGAAAAAGAAGTCAAATCAGAAAAAATGGAAGACAGTGATGAAGAAGAAAATTTTGAAAGCTTAATTAATGATGATGAAGATGATGTTGAGTTTATACATGATTAAAAATAAAATAAGGTAAAAAAATTCTTTTATTTTTTTCTTAAATCTCCAAGAAAATCAACAAAGTTGTTTTTAAGTTATCCTATATAGAAACAAACTTTTTACATATTTTTTTTTTACTCAACTTTGTTTGGATCTGCTATTAGTCTAATTTATAAAAATAAAAAAATAACTTACATTAATTCTGAATATTGATAACCAAGCTGAAATCCACAGTGGATATTAAGAGGCTTCTTTTTGAACATATTGCCAAAGTTCTGACATTAAAAGATTGGGACTGCATTTAAGTTTTTCTGCTACTTCTGTTGGTAGGGAGTCAGAATTTATGTCTAAAAATAATTTAAATTAAGTATTTGACTATTTGTGGGTTAGAAGACAAGACCAAAGACTATCAAGTTTTTGGCAACGGTTTGGACTGTTTTTTTTTGAAGCTTGAAAAAGGATAAACTAACAGGCAAAAAATTAAATTATGAATAATTTTTTTTATTCACAAATTGTATTTCTGACAATTTTAACAATAAAAATCTATCAGCAAATGTTAAACCAAAATTTTGCTATTTAAAAAAGTCATTTACTTCAAAAATGCAATTTTTGGACTTAAGGTATCAATAACTGGACATTTGTATCTTTAAACTCACAAGAATAACCTGTCTAAACACAGCATTTTAAATTTTCTGAAAAGTAGTTTTTTAAATTTTGACAATTAAATAAACTGCAAATTTGGGTCAAACATGTACTAACAAAAATTAACATATCTGGAAAACCATCCACACTAGGCTAGTAATATCGGGGTTATTTTAAAGGTCTTTCTTTAGATAGCTTTCAAATAAGTTATCACATATTTTTGAACAAAAAAAAATAACAAAAAAGTATTTTTTATTTTTTAATGTTTTTTCTGATTATTTTAGCAAGATTCTCACCAAATTTCAGGATTGAGGAAAATACACAAAATACCTAGACATTTTTGAGGAAAAATAACAGTATTAGTTTTACCAGTGACCTACACTTTAGTGAAAAATATAAAAATCTTAAAAAACACCAAACATTTTTTTTAAATTTTTGTTATTTTTCAATTTTTTGTATATTTAATTTTTGTTTAATTTATTTATTTTATTTTTAGGCCTTTATCTAGGTTAATATGTCACATTGATGAAACTAATTCAGATATTTTTTCTCTAATGTCTGCTTTGAGTATGTTTTCTACTTCTTTTCACAGTGTTAAAACCACTGGCTGTAGGTACCCCTTTTTAAAAAACATATACATATTGCTCTGCTGGCTTTTAGCAGATTAACAAATTTTAGAAATAAGACAAGGATGATAAAAAAATAATCTACAAGGTTTTAAGATTTAATTGTTCTATATTTACCCTGTCAGGACCCATCTTGATACCACTTTTACAAAAAAAAAAATTATTATATTTTTATTAAATGTTTTTGGGCTGCTCTGCGAGCTTTAGTCAAGCAATAGACACAGAAATACGAGAAGTATACACATTAATCGTAAATAAATTGATAAAATATTTAATTGCTTAACATTCACAGTGTTAGAACCGCTGTAGGTACCCCTTTTTAAAAAACTATATGTCACAACTATATTTGTGACAAGTGGTTTCTCTACCATATATGTCACAAGGTTTGTGATTTAGTGCCCTTTGACTGAGGGATTAAGGGGAATATGAAAATTAAGTATAAAGAATCCACATTTATACGTGTATTGTATATACATAAAATAGGTTAACAAGAATAGAATGCCAAATTAAATAATGTAATAAGGGGGGATGCTGGTTGGAGAGAGTTGACCTAGGGGCCATAAGGAATAGACCTTATAGGCCGGAAAGAGTCGGCCTTATGGGCCATAAAGCCTAACCACCATAGTGGGGTTTTACTTGGTTATGTTTAGTAGGGACCACATATTTCAGTGGTGTCCTGGGTTAGGAGGGACCACATATTTCAGTGGTGTCCTAGGTTAGTAGGGACCACATATTTCAGTGGTGTACTGGGTTGATCACTTGTAAGAGTGATGCCGGTCTATTGTCCAGCATCGGCTTTTATAGATGAAATTTGTGCATACTCAGCAATATTGATTATTGCTACATTTTTATAGCGGTTTAATTAAATTTTAAACTATTTTATGACAATATTATTGGTCTGCTGGCTTTTAGCAAATCACCAAATTTTAGAAATAAGACAAGGATGATTAAAAAAATAATCTACAAGGTTCTAAGATTTAATTGCTCTATATTTATCCTGTCAGTAAAAAAAATTTTTATTTTTTTTTTTGTAATAGTGATACCAAGTGTGAACTGACATGGTAAATATAGAGCAATTAACTCTTAAAACCTTTTAGATAATTTTTTTATTATCCCTGTCTTATTTCTAAAATTTGGTGATCTCCTAATAGCCAGCAGAGCAATATATGTTTTTTAAAAATGGGTACCTACAATGGTTCTAACACTGTAAATGTTAAGCAATTAAATATTTTATCACTTTATTTACGATTAATGTGTATCTTTCTCGTCTTTTCTCTGTCTATTGCTTGACTAAAGCTAGCAGAGTAGCATAAAAAAATTTAATAAAAATAGAATTGTGATGTATTGCTGGTCGCCTAACTCGCGTAACCATATCGCGAGGAACATAACTTTTCAGTCTCTCATCAAGTGAGGTTAACATCAACAAACATATCCTAGAAACGATCCTATAAAATAGACAATTCTACCTAAAATAGACGTCCGATCCGACCACGACTGTTCGCCAAGTGTTCGGCCGTCTATGTCGCCCAGTAGAAAGTATTTTACAATAATTAAAAAAATTTATTTTCCAAAAATTTGAATTTTTTTCTCCACTATTTTTCTATGTGTTTTTATTGTGTATTTATTGTTGTAAATTTTTTTCAACATGAACCTATTATTCCTTCATCTTGAAATTGGTGAAATTATTGGTAAAACATTAAGGACATTTTTTATTAAAAAAATTTTTAGTTTTGTTTTTTGTAAAAAAAAAAAATTATATGATAACTTATTCAAAAGCTATTTTAAAGACCTTTAAAATAAGCCCTGTATCACTACCCTGGTATAGTTGTCAAGATATCTTTTTTTTTTAGTACCTACAATGTTTCAGCCAAATAGCATATTTTTTTATTTTGAAAAGTTCTTAGAAAAATTTGAAATTTGGGTTTTTTCATCCCATCATCATCAAAATCGGTGAGATGGTCTCCTTGGTTTTTAATGATTCTGTTTGGTTCAGAATAAAATGACCCTTTTTAAAATTTCTAGATCTATTTCAGTAAAATATAAAATTTTGGTATTTCAGCTAATATTTTATCACTTCACTGTCAATCTAGTATCTAGAATATTTTTTTTCCGACTTAGAGGTATAGGTAGCTATTATTTTAGAAGTAGAGCTTTTCTTTTACAGAACATAGCTGACCTACCTATAATGGCTAATGTCTCCTTATCAAATGACACATCAATTGAGACACCTGATTTACCAGAAACAGACACTGTAGCTATAAATTTATCTGTTGTAGTTTCCTTGATTTTCAAATATAATTCAAAGTTTTCAGCATACTGTTTTATTGCCTGTTTAAGAGGTTTTTTAAAATTTTTGATTTCTTCTTGGGTTGTCAGAACATCTGTAAAATATTTAAAAAAATTAAAATAAATGGTCAGTGGAATATAAAAAGAAAAATTGAATAATAAGTTTACAACATTGACCAAGAAAAATTATGAAGATAACATGAACATAATGCTTCTGAAGAATAGAATTGCTTAAAAGGCCAGTAGGTTTGCCTCCCTATTTGATTAAATGTAAAGTTGGTTAATTTAAATACCTTGTGTTAATTTTTCAGTTTTATCTCTCGTCTCCTTTAGTTCCTTTCTAATTTCTAAAAGTCTTTTTTTCAATATTTCTTCATCTTTCATTTGTTTCTTTATTACACTCTGTTGCTTTCTTCTTGTTTCTATAATTAACTTAAAATCTTCACATATATTTTTTTGAAAAGACTCATCTTTCAGATTTTGTAAATGCTCAGCAAAATGGTCTGTTTTGATTTTTAATTTGGCTAGGCTGTCTTCATAGTGACCAAAATCTAAAGTAAGACATATCAAATTTATCAGACATATTAGGTAATATTTTTGTTAAAATTATAGGAAGTCAACTTACCCATAGTAAATTAATTTGGCAAAATATAAAAAAAATTAAATTTAAAAAAATTTAAATTAAAACCAAAAAAACGGTTTCATTTAAATGTGAGGTTAAGAGTGAGCACCCTCTAAGTAAAAAGCACTTTAAAATATTTTTTGTTGGTCACTACTTATATGAAAGCAGACTCTTTTTGTTTCGGTGGCCTTTTTACAAAAAGCGTTTTTTTTTAAACTTTTTGTTGTTGGGTTTAGTTGAAAGCGTCTCTTCTCGATTTGTGTCAAAAAATTTTTAAGGTTGGTTTATGTGTTAAGTGTTTTGAATTTGGATAGCTAAAAATGTGTAGAAAACGGTGAAAATAAATGAAAATCGGTAAGAATAAAAAAATACTGGCACTACCATCATCTTTAAGTTTTATGCATATTTATAAGAATTTCATACATTTTCTTTTATCTCAAGTGGCATGCATATAAATACAGGTTGTAAAGTAGTGTAAGTTTTAGAAAGTGATAACTGGTTCAAGAAAACATGGCAAGACAAAGAAAAATAGTTCCAGACAGCAAGATATCAGACAAAGGCAGCAGTAGTAGTAATGGTAGTAATAAAGCAAAGCCCAACAATAAAACTAAGAAAATAGGATTCCCCAGTATATTGTCCCATTGGAAGAAGTTAGTCCTGATATGTGTTACTGGGGTTGCAGTGTGCTTTGGTTACATAGGTTATTTGGAAACCAGGGTCAATACTCCATATAGTATTAATAAGGTAATTGATACATTCTTTTGACTACCGATTGATAAAATGTAATGTAATGTTATTAATAAGTAAGTAATAATTTATTATGCTTATGCATTTATTTGTTTATAGGTTGTAAAACAATCAGGAATGGATGTGCCTGAACAGTTTTGGGGGTCATACAGACCTGGGGTGTACTTTGGTCTCAAAACTAGGGACCCTAACTCAATGGTCACTGGTTTGATGTGGTATTTTACTCAGAGATTGGGACCAGGAGCTGCGGGAATAAAGTAAGTTCTACTTTTGTTAGTTTTGCTGAGTAAATATGGGACAACTAGCATATTGTTTGAAAGTATTTTTAATGTAAAATAATATAATAATAAACACATACAGGGCTTGACTTTGAACGTTTAGCCTTTATGAAAAGCATATAAAAAAAGGATGAACTTATGGAAAGCAAGAAGTCAGTGAGGGACCAAAGACATGCATATTCAGGAGCATTTGCCACTGTGACTCAAAATTCATTAATAGTTTTTTATTACTAAACAGGAGCATTCAAAGTAAGATTTCCACTTTTAAAAGACATAGAAATAGTCATTATTATTTATTTTGTTAATTTAGCTTTAATCAGGAAACATTAAATCGAGAAAAATTCAATTTTTTAATAATTTTTTATTATACAATAACCTTGCTTTTTTATTAAAGTCCCACTTAAATGCCGCTCAAGTGTTGAATCTCCTGGTGGCGGCTCACAAAGTCAAGTTGTTAAAACTCACCATACACTATCCAGGAAATAAAATTAGGGACAACATTTTTGGGGGTAGGGATGTACAACACCCTAAACCTCTGGCCGTCTACTGGTTTCAGTCTGCAGAAAAAAATGTTTGTCACATTTTACTACTCCTTTTAAAATTTTATTTTTGCAAATTGAGGGGCCATTCCTCTTGAAAAAAAAAACAATAAGTTGAAATGCAGTGTTATGGTAATTGCAATTATTTAAGTTTTTAAAATAATTAAAAAATTATTTTACAATTATAATGAAATTACAAAAATGCAATTGAATTACTAAAGTGATTGTTATTATTTCTAAAAAGCTATTTTGCTTTTATTATTTAAAGCAATCCACATTTCATACTGAATTTAAGGGGTAAGTTTGGAATATATTACAAAGAAAGAGATCTCCTAAATTAAGCATTTTTACATTTTGTAAATTATGAAAAAGTGAAAGAAATAAATAAAAAATAATTGTCAACTATTTTTTTTTTATTTTGCAAGTAGGAAATTTATAATTAAGTTATTTTTTGTTGTAATTAATTACACAGTTTTCTAAGTACAAGTATTGGTTTCTAACTCTGGTTGAGAATAAATTTGTACACATAAACCAAGAAATTTGTTATCCAAAAAGTTGAATTTGTGGAATATTTTGTTTGGGCGTGTAGTAACCTCCTTTAACATTTTTGCCATGTTAAAGCTCTACCTGTACACTTAATGACAGATTCGCAGTCATACAGTTCAAATGATATCTAAGAGATGGCGCTACAGCAATTAAAATTAAGGGGTTTTAAGAATTTTATGCATCACTGTCTTTGGCCTACTCAGCCGGTAAGAGTAACGTTATTAGATCGCGAAAAAAAAACCATTTTCTTGAATTGCTAACTTGACAACAGCGCTAAACTATTTATCGCTCTTAGGGCCATTTATTTAAATAGTGATCTTACTTCAATTCACATATTTTCAATGGCCAAACGATCGTTGAAGAACATTGTATATTTTAGAAATAGTTAGGTTTTATCAGAAAAGAGTTCTATTAAATGTTAAGTTTATAAAATATTGTTAGTTTATAAACCTAGTTATAAGTATTTTTTGAAGGCACTGGTGTGAGCAGGGAGATAATCTGCGCAGATATGGTTGGCTTAAACATGATGCCACAAATTTTGGGGTGCAGGAAATTCAAGATACTTACTTTCAAATAAATACATCATTTGTCAAAAGACCTGGGGGCTCCCATGGTGGAGACTGGACTGCTAGGATATCTGTTGATGTTTTGGTAGGTTACAAATAGTTTGAAAAAAAATATATTTTATTACAGTATGTGCCCCTAAGTTGGAATCATATGGAAAACTTTTTTAACATTAATTTTAGGAAAAAAAGTTATTCTTCATAAAAAGTTCTGCATTATCTAAAACCGAGAATACAGTCATCAAATATCAAATTTTTTCAGTGGTATATGAGGTTTGTCAAAAAATATGAGTTTTGCTCAAGAGTAAAGTACCTTTAAATTTGACAATATCGAAAAATGTTACAAAAAAAAGTTGATGGTTATCATGTGTTTCGTAATCACAAGAGATACATGTTCATTCAACAGAGAAATACATATTAGTAAAAAATAAAATAATCTGCAGTTTTAATTTAAATGGATGTACTTGCATATTTAAACGTAATTTTTAATTCTGATCAACTTTTTTTAGTAACATTTTTCGATATTGTCAAATTTAAAGGTACTTTACTCTTGAGCAAAACTCATATTTTTTGACAAACCTCGTATACCACTGAAAAAATTTGATATTTGATGACTGTATTCTAGGTTTTAGATAATGCAGAACTTTTTATGAAGAATAACTTTTTTTCCTAAAATTAATAATAAAAAAGTTTTCCATATGATTCCAACTTAGGGGGACATACTGTATATTTACTATGTGTGTAGTGGTTAGTTGTGAAATCCAGTGTCTGGCTGGTTTTTAACAAATAATTTTATTTTTCAGCCTGAATATAAAGATGTTGATGTTTCACCAAAGGGTGAGGAGGTGTCTATCATCTGGTATGCTGCTCTTGACAGTGAAACTGAAGGATCATTGTCCACTACCAACCTGGCCACAGATTTAACTGGCATAAGAGGTATTATAACCTTTAGTTTGGAATGACCCTACTAGTGTTGAAGTTTTGGATATACAGAGTGCTATGAAAGTATGTTGTCAAACTTAAGGGTGTTAATCCTTACTGGGTGAGGGCCAAAACATCGAAAGTACAAAATGTCGAAAACAAAATATCGAAATTTAAAATGTCGAAATTACAAAATATCGAAATTACAAAATGTCGAAATTACAAAATGTCGAAAAGCAAAATGTCGAAATTACAAAATGTCGAAATTACAAAATGTCGAATTACAAAATGTCGAAATTACAAAAAATTAGCAGTGTTGTAGTTTAGTTTGGTTTAGTTAGGTTAGATTCGGTTCGGTTTGGTTCGGTTCGGTTAGGTTCGGTTCGGTTCGGTTTGGTTCGGTTCGGTTCGGATTCACACCTTCTAGGATCCTGGGAAAGAAGTCAGGAAAGTTTTTTGTTTTTTAAATTGTTGGTTCAGTTTGCTTTGGTTCGGTTCAGTTCGGCTAGATTTGATTAGGTTTCGTCAGGTTAGGTTTTTGAAACTTTCTATTTTCATGTGGTTAGGTCAGATTAGGTTTAGTTAGATTAGGTTAGGTAATGTCAGGGTCGGGTTAGGTTAAGGTTTAGAAATGTTCTATTTTTGATTTTCGATATTTGTTAATTTCGACATTTTGTAATTTCGACATTTTGTAATTTCGATATTTTGTAATTTCGACATTTTGCTTTTCGACATTTTGTAATTTCGACATTTTGTAATTTCGACATTTTGTAATTTCGACATTTTGTAATTTCGATATTTTGTAATTTCGACATTTTGCCTTTCGACATATTGTAACTTCATTTCGACATTTTGTAATTTCGACTTTTTCTACTTTCGACATTCTGTCTTTCGATGTTTCGTCCGCCGCCCAATCCTTACTTCATTTTAACACAAAACGTTTATATATGATGACAAATCAAATCTGTGGCTATTTGGCAAAAGTTGATAACTCACTTTTTGTCATTTTAAAGAAAGGAGAGCCTTAACAAAACTTATTTTTGAGAAAAAAATTCTTACTTATATTTTTGTTCTAATACCTTTGGCTTATAGCTATACAAAGTGTCCCAAATAAAAGCAACTACATGGAGATTTCGGAAACGGTAACAGATACGAGTTTGTTTAAATAAGAAAAAAGTTGCGCTATTCTAAGCCCAATCAGATGCCGTATCAAAATTAAGAATATCTACAGGAGTTTTTAAAATATCAAGGAAAAACTAAAAATTGTTAAAAAAAACTAATTCATCGATGCTGGATTTGCATGAATAGCAACGGTGGAGTTTTGGAACATTTGCTTATTTAATTCAATGCTTTGTTATCGGTTTTTAGTGTTATTTGAAATTAAATAATAAATGTAAACATTTGTTTCAGAAATAAAAGATAGATTTTAAGAAATTCTATTATTTCTTAGCCAGAGAAAAATTAAAAAATAAAGGCCTTAAAGATTTACATATAAATGGAAAAGTTTTGAAAGGTAGTTACGTAGGTATGAAAACAAACACAACTACGGCATTTGTTTCACAGCGAACTAAGTCAAAAACTATTTTTTTAATAAATTCACATTTTCCGTCATCCAAATATAGGCTTATTATACACGGTTGAAAAGCTCCTTTTATGCTCTATTTATTGAAGTATAAATCCAATACGGCGGCCATAAGAAATAACAAAGTTGGCTATGGTTTCAAAAAAACTAGAAGGCCTAGACAAAAATTGTTAACGTCATTCAATTGGCCGTAGTTGCTTATACAAAACTACCAAATTTCATTAAATTTGTTTGCAAGATGGCGGCGATATTTCAATTTTTCAAAAAACACAATTTTTAGTTTTTGCTAGATATTGTAACCCCTGTAGATATCTTTAATATTGATACAGCACCTGATTCAGAAATCCCTATGTGGTTGCTTTTGTCTGGGACACAATTAATTTAGCGGGTGTTTAGATAAGAATAGAACCAACTTTTCCCTCCGCCTTCCATAAGGCGCGTCGAATTCATTTTATTGCATTGTTTGTGGTAGCGATAAAGACATTTAGTTGCCTAGTTTGGGTGTGGTCTATGATTCAGTACTCGGAGATTTTTGCAAAGGAATGTACCCATTTTTGTCTCAAAATATAGCGTTAAACGAGGCTGCCTTATCCTACGAATAAATTTGATTTTTTACGCATAGGCGATTCAACAGCTTAAAAAAGTAAGAATATGTGATTTTAGAAACCTTTGCAAGCAATAAGCAAGTCCTTTCAAGAGCTATCAAATTAATCAAAAAAAAAACTGACAACATTTTCCTGATTTTCCTGATTTGCATGATCCATAATAATAAAGGGCTTAACAGATAATTACCCCCTTAGAAAAAAAATGCAAATATTTTTTTTCTCGACAATTAGCTCCCCCCCTAGATTTATACATAAGACCAAAATGGCCAAACTTTGAAAATTCATATTTAAAAAACTATATAGTTTATTAACAAAAGCACCAAGTTGCAGTATGGTGGGGCCATAGAGATGCGAAAAAACTACACACTGAGCTAAGATTCGAAAAACATCATTTAGCGAATTTTAGGGTAGGGGATCCCATAAGACCAAAATGGCCAAACTTTGAAAATTCATATTTCAAAAACAGTATAGTTTATTAACAAAAGCACCGAGTTGCAGTATGGTGCGGCCATAGAGATGCGAAAACACCACAACATGAGTTAAGATTCGAAAAAACGTCATTTTGTGAATTTTAGGGTCGGAAATTCCAAAGACCAAACTTTGAAAATTCATATTTTGTTGTGACCCCCATGTTATATGAACTTTTTTTCTTATTTTGGCCTCCTCTATTAACCATTAAAATTTTGCGAGTCATACCATTAACACCCTGTATTTGTAATTAAAATTTTTTTAGGTGACACTTCAACCTTAGGCGATTTCACTATTAAACTAATTCCAACTCGAGGCAAAGTGAGCCACGAGTCGTTTGTAAGCACTACTGCCCCCGGTCTGCATTTGCTCAAAGAAACAGTACAATCAGCTTTACGGTTAGAAGAGCCGAACAGTTATGGCGCGTCGAAAAGTCAAAATGGAAAGAGAAATATCGTTTTGGGAGGAGTATTGACGTTTGTCGGCTATGAAAATGTAAGTTAAAAAAAGAAAAAGGAACTTAAACTAAGGACACTCGTCGTAAAGGCAAGCCTATTCGAAACCGAGGAAAACGTCAAAAATTATAACCCAAAAATAGAATATCGAAGTCAGACTTCGCTACCTGTCAAGCTTGCTTTACGATGAGTGACCTTAACTTTAACACCAGTATTTACTAAAGGATCTATAGTGTTAAGGGCCCGTTTCTCAATAGAGGGTTAGCCCTGACCCGTGGGTTATCTTTGATAGCTGTCTTTTTTTAGCAAGTGGTAAATATATCAGTCATCTCTTTTTTTAACCCACAGGTCAGGGCTAATCCTCTATTGAGAAACCGACCCTTAGTGCTACAATCCTAGGTCGACAAGTCTAGATTTTGGTTGAAGGGTTAACTTATGTTCCCTGTGTTTTTAATATTTATATAAATTGTTCGTAAATACCTTGCGATATTGGTCACCTTTTTTCGTTGTAACGAAGACATTACGTCGCAAAAAACTTAAAAATAAAAAATATATATAATATTTTGGTTTGAAAATGGCAGCCATATTTAAACCTCCAAACGTCACTAAGAGATGTACAATAAAATCGGTGTTCTTTTTACTTATTGGTTGCCATTCTAGGACCTGTTTGGGTAATCTTTCGGTATTCATTCGTTGTACATGGCCGTACCATATCAGTTGTCTTTTAATGATGTCATCCGTTATGCTTCCCTTGATTCCCATTCTTTTTTTTTATGTTCTCATTTCTTATATGATCTGTTCTAGATATTCTCATTGGTCTTCTTATTGCATCGATTTCGAGACTTTTAATTTTTGTTTTGTATTTTTCTGTTACGCGACAAGTCTCTGTTCCATACAAAATTGTGTTTTTCACCATTGTTTCATATATGTTAAACTTTTAAATCTTTTTTTATCTCTCTGCTTTATAAAATACTGTTAAGACATCCAATAACCTTTTTTGCTTTTACTGTTCTTTTTTCCAGTTCTTTACAGTCTGTTCCTGGCTTATTAAATGTGACACCCAAGTATACATACTCATTGCATGGATATATTGTTTGTCCATCGTCTAGGTCTAACTCACTTGATTCGATTCCAATACATACTATGTCTCGGGGCAAAGTCAGCCACGAGTCGTTTGTAAGCACTACTGCCCCCGGTCTGCATTTGCTCAAAGAAACAGTACAATCAGCATTACGGTTGGAAGAGCCGAACAGTTATGGCGCGTCGAAAAGTCAAAATGGAAATAGAAATATCGTTTTGGGGGGAGTCTTGACGTTTGTCGGCTATGAATATGTGAGTTAAAAAAATAAAAAGTAACTTAAACACCACTATTTACTAAAGGGTCTACAGTGCTACAAACCTAGGTCTACAAGTCTAGATTTTGGTTGAAGGGTTAACTTATGTTCCCCGTAAATGCAATAGTTTTTAATATTTATATAAATTGTTTATAAATACCTTGCGATATTGGTCACCTTTTTTCGTTGTAACAAAGACATTATGCCGCAAAAAACTTTAAAATAAATAAAAAAATATAATATTTTGGTTTGAAAATGGCAGCCATATTTAAACCTCCAAACGTCACTAAGAGATGTCCAATAAAATCAGTGTTCTTTTTACTCATTGGCTGCCATTCTAGGAACTGTTTGGGTAATTTTTCGGTATTCATCCGTTGTACATGGCCGTACTATATCAGTTGTCTTTTAATGATGTCATCCGTTATGCTTCCCTTGATTCCCATTCTTTTTTTTATGGTCTCATTTCTTATATGATCTGTTCTAGATATTCTCATTGGTCTTCTTATTGCATCGATTTCGAGACTTTTAATTTTTGTTTTGTATTTTTCTGTTACGCGACAAGTCTCTGTTCCATACAAAATTGTGTTTTTCACCATTGTTTCATATATGTTAAACTTTTAAATCTTTTTTTATCTCTCTGCTTTATAAAATACTGTTAAGACATCCAATAACCTTTTTTGCTTTTACTGTTCTTTTTTCCAGTTCTTTACAGTCTGTTCCTGGCTTATTAAATGTGACACCCAAGTATACATACTCATTGCATGGATATATTGTTTGTCCATCGTCTAGGTCTAACTCACTTGATTCGATTCCAATACATACTGTGTCTCGGGGCAAAGTCAGCCATGAATCGTTTGTAAGCACTACTGCCCCCGGTCTGCATTTGCTCAAAGAAACAGTACAATCAGCATTACGGTTGGAAGAGCCGAACAGTTATGGCGCGTCGAAAAGTCAAAATGGAAATAGAAATATCGTTTTGGGGGGAGTCTTGACGTTTGTCGGCTATGAATGTGTGAGTTAAAAAAATAAAAAGTAACTTAAACACCACTATTTACTAAAGGGTCTACAGTGCTACAAACCTAGGTCTACAAGTCTAGATTTTGGTTGAAGGGTTAACTTATGTTCCCCGTAAATGCAATAGTTTTTAATATTTATATAAATTGTTCATAAATACCTTGTGATATTGGTCACCTTTTTTCGTTGTAACAAAAACATTATGCCGCAAAAAACTTAAAAATAAATAAAAAAATATAATATTTTGGTTTGAAAATGGCAGCCATATTTAAACCTCCAAACGTCACTAAGAGATGTCCAATAAAATCAGTGTTCTTTTTACTCATTGGTTGCCATTCTAGGAACTGTTTGGGTAATCTTTCGGTATTCATCCGTTGTACATGGCCGTACCATATCAGTTGTCTTTTAATGATGTCATCCGTTATGCTTCCCTTGATTCCCATTCTTTTTTTTATGTTCTCATTTCTTATATGATCTGTTCTAGATATTCTCATTGGTCTTCTTATTGCATCGATTTCGAGACTTTTAATTTTTGTTTTGTATTTTTCTGTTACGCGACAAGTCTCTGTTCCATACAAAATTGTGTTTTTCACCATTGTTTCATATATGTTAAACTTTTAAATCTTTTTTTATCTCTCTGCTTTATAAAATACTTTTAAGACATCCAATAACCTTTTTTGCTTTTACTGTTCTTTTTTCCAGTTCTTTACAGTCTGATCCTGGCTTATTAAATGTGACACCCAAGTATACATACTCATTGCATGGATATATTGTTTGTCCATCGTCTAGGTCTAACTCACTTGATTCGATTCCAATACATACTGTGTCTCGGGGCAAAGTCAGTCACGAATCGTTTGTAAGCACTACTGCCCCCGGTCTGCATTTTCTCAAAGAAACAGTACAATCAGCATTACAGTTGGAAGAGCCGAACAGTTATGTTAAATATATATTTTAAATATTTGTTAATTAATGTGCTAACTAACCTGAATTTACATGCACTTCTCTAGCAAAATCATTCAAATATTATGTACACAAATGTGGATATAGGAGGATATGCATTTTCTTATATGTAGTTCAGTTTATTTTGCTATATTTTACTATAGTTACCTATTTTCTATTAGATAAGCAAGGCTTTGTCAAGGTATATTTTGAATATTCTAGGACAATAAAGCTACTTTTGAATTTGAATTTGAAAATTTGAATATGGCGCGTCGAAAAGTCAAAATGGAAAGAGATATATCGTTTTGGGGGGAGTATTGACGTTTGTCGGCTATGAAAATGTGAGTTAAATAAAGAAAAAGAAACAGTAGGGAGCTTTTGCATGTCCCATTTTTCTCTGAACTTCTATTTGAGGCATGCGCAGTTACCTGGTTTGAACCTTATCCTTTACTAAAACCCCTATAGCTGGAAACAATGGCAAATTTAAATTCGCGGACGCGAATTTTTAGGTGCGCGTGCCTGTGTCTTGTCATGTAGACACACAGGTGCCGTGTGTGTGGAGGCCATCTTTGTTGCTTATTTACATTTTGCGGTGTTTTGTGTTTGTCGTATAAAACTATGTTTCTTTCTGTGAAAAATGGGAAATAATTCACGTAAAACATGTGCGGTTTGTGGAAAAATGTTCGGGAGAAGTAAGGGAGTGCAATTCCATAGGTAACTACTTGTATTTTTCTTCATAATTTGTTAATAAAGTGAAGAGTGGTTTGTAAATACCATTAAACACTCTTCATGGTGTCCACAATAAATCTGCACAATTAGTTATAGAAAAATTTCAATTTTAATCCACAATTTGATAAATTTTCACCCAATCAACTAGTTTTTAGAAAAAAATAATAGACCTAACCCTAAACTTTTGACAATTGTCAAATAATGTAGTGACGTATCGGAGTATGTTCCAAAACCATCAAAACTAACGCATGCGCAGTAACCGAAATCGTGTCCACGCGAAAAAGTTACATTAAGAAATAAATGGGGGTCCTGGCTTCAAGTATCGCGTGTGAGAATGCATGGGTATGCCCCATATTTATGCTCTAACGTATTTGTGTTTGACGTTATGTCAAAATTTAATGTAAATTTAAAATATTTTTGATACCAGACAATTATTTCAAAAGCTACCAATGCGGGGTAATCCGCAGATTTAATTTTATGCCAGTTATTGAAAATTATTTTTTATAAAAACATGTTGTTTGGCAACAGTGTTCACCAACTAACCAAAAGTCATCAATGTCCTGTGAAGTGCATTAAAAAAATAAGAAGTACACAGTAAACACAGACCTAATTCTAAATATTTTCCTGGCAGTTTTTCACTGTTATTGCTCTTTCAGTTCTTCCCTAGTTATTTTCGGAACTTTTTAATTAATTTTGCCTACAGAACACAAAACAGGCTTTTGACAGATAAATAAAGGATAAAAAAATTTGTCTGCAAAAGGTCACAATTGAGCTTCTAAATATCACGTGACATATGTAATTTAATGTCGCATTTATAAAGAATAAAGTTAGCTAAAGGTGGGCTTGCAAAAGGTCTCTATTTTTCGTTTTTCTTGTTCTTAACCTAATTTAATAGGGCTGTGCAACAGTAAATAGTAAAAATTACACTAAATATTATATTCTATAATCTTTGACACTAAATTAAATACCTTAAGAGAATAAGTACAGAGCAAACCCATGCATTTTACACGCGATGCTTGAAGCCAGGATCCCTTCTTAATTCTTAATCTTACTTTTTCGGGTAGACAAGATTTCGGTAACTGCGCAGGCGTCAGTTTTGGTGGTTTTGGAACTAAATTATTTGACAATAATTGTCAAAAATTTAAGGATATGTCTATTTTTTTTTTAAACCAAATTATAAAGACAAACACAAGCACGGAGATTTTACGTGAACAGATTGACGCCCACGTGTCTGATGGCGGGTAAAAACGCAATAAGCGTTGATCTGGCTTGAAAGGCAGAAGAGCTGTCGTAGGTCACGCATTGGTTTGTTTCTTTTTATTTGTAATCGATCTTTTCATTGCTCGATATTTATAGCAGTTTATTTTCGCCTGCTCTTGTTCTGGTTTCTCTCGTGTCTCGGTAGATGGCGCTTATTGCGAGAGTTTTCTCACTATTTACATAGAGTGTCCGTCCGATAAGGACGAAACAATTAACTGTCAACACCTATTAGGTCTCCATTAGATCTTGGACCCTTGTGAGATTAAGCTTTCAAGCTACCCACGGAAAAATATGAGAGAAACAAAAACTTCTTTTTTCCCGATTAGCCACGGAACTTGTTAAGTATTTATGTTCTAGAGCATTTACACTAAATATACGACTGTATTTCTTTTCTTTTTAGAAGCCCACCAACTTCGTGGCTGTCCAAGTGACAGGTAAAATGCCATTTGCAATTGACGTACTGTACGAATCTGCCAGCTTCGTCGACCGACCGTCAGCTTTGGTTGGCCAAGCTTACACTAATAGTTTGGAATGGCATATTAGCAGGTTTAACCAGAGGTTTGAGGACAGTTTTGGACTGAGGCACAAAGGGTATATTTCATAGATTTTCATCCATCATAAATGACAAAAAAAAGGGAGGAATGGTATAACAAACACGTCATTTAATCAAAACAAGACATGAGCATAATCGTTCGTGGTCAAAAGAGAATGCGTAATAAACGAACAAAAACAGAATCGTGCACACACGAAAAATCGCTAGTTGGCGAAACAATATTATTTTAATTGCAAAACCCTAAAAATGTCGGCTTTTTTACAAAAGCTATGCACTAAAATTGTATAATTTCCTATTTTTAAAATTTTCTTGGATTTGTGTGTATATACAAATTCCATATCATAATTTTTGAGATAACTTTTTGACAGTTATCAGCTGTTTACCATAACAAATAGCATAGGCCAACGAAAAAAAGTTGTAAGAAGTTGTCTCAAAAATAATGATATGATTGTAGTGTGTTTAAAATAAAATCCGGCAAAGAAACACAATTTTAGCTTTTTTAAGATGAATCAAATTATAAATTCCAAGAGCATTAATATTTATGAACAAAATTTTGTAAAGTATATAGGGTGAACTGACCACCATCTGGTAAGAGCAAAAATATTATTCCCTTTAAGAAAAACAAATAAGGACGAAAGTATTAGAGAAAATGAAAACCTAGAAAGCATCGAAGACAATCAAAAATACAACTTTAGAAGTCTAGAAATCGAAAGTACTCAAAGATTGTATCAGAACCGATTAGATGAAAAATTAATAAACACAAATCACTCATTTGAAGAGATATATACAAACATAATATAAAGCTTGAAGGAAGCAAGCAACGAAGCTGTTGGGTACCAAGATAATAGAAATAACAGGAAGATATGGTGGACGGACAAAATACAGGAAATGGTCAAAGAGAAAAAACGCACATACTTGAAATGGCTCAGTACTAAGGAGCAAAGAGACCTAGAAATCTACAGGGAAACCAGAAGACAGCTAAGAAATTTGATACGCACAGAAAAAAATAAAATGTTTGAGCGCAAGTGCCACGACATAAATACACACGTAGGAGGTAGGCAGAGTTCTGAAGTATGGAAATTCATTTCTACAGTAAAAAACCCAACAAAAGAAAAAGTAAACATCCAGATAATCAAACCAGAACAATGGACAGAACACTTCAAGGGACTGCTGCAGGAGACGAGACCCGAATATCTGGCAGCCTCTCCGAGGAGAGACATAGAAGTACATGGAGAGGAAGTAATCATCGAAAAAGAAATGATAAAGAATAATATTAAAAAGCTTAAATCCGCTAGCGGACCTGGGGGAATATATGCTGAAATGCTCAAATATGGGTCAGAGAAACTAGTCGAAAATCTCACATATATTATTAACCAATGCATAAACGGACATCCAGTACCTAATGATTGGAAACTTGCATTCATATCCTCAATACATAAAAAAGGAAACAAGCTGGATTGCAACAATTACAGAGGAATTTCAGTAACCAGTACTCTAAGTAAATTGTACGGTAGGATTCTTAGAGATCTAATAGAGAATGATTTTCATGAACAAGAAGAAGAAGAGCAAAGTGGGTTTCACGCAGGCAGATCTTGTAGTGATAATGTTTTTTGTCTTAAGCAAGTAATTGAGAAAATAAGCGCCAGAAATATAGAGACTCATGTTACCTTTGTAGACCTACAAAAAGCATATGATACCGTTCCAGTAGAAAAATTATGGACAGTGTTAGAGCAAACTAATATCAATCATACATACATAAAAGCGATAAAAGAACTATACAAAGGGTCAAAATCTAAAATTAAAATTGGAAATCGACTTTCAAAAGAATTCCTGGTAACAAAAGGCTTAAGACAGGGATGTTGTATCTCTCCAAATCTGTTTAAAATATATATCGCAGTAGCTCTAAAAAACTGAAAACGTAAAGTGCACGGCATGGGAATACAACTTAACGACCGATTTACCATATACACACTACAGTTTGCTGACGACCAAGTAATTGTGGCTAATGATAAAGAAGACATGGAGTATATGATGAGAAAGTTAACAGAAGAATACCAAAAGTGGGGATTAACAGTGAACGTGGACAAGACACAGTACTTATGTATTGGAAACGAATCCAGTGAGTTAGTACTAGAAAATGGACAAACAATATCTCCATGCAATGAGTATGTATACTTGGGTGTCATATTTGATAAAACAGGTACAGACTGTAAAGAATTGGAAAAAAGAATATCAAAAGCAAAAAAAGTTATTGGATGTCTTAACAGTATTTTATGGAGCAGAGAGATAAAAAAGAATGTAAAATTTAACATATATGAAACAATGGTCAAAAGCACGCTGTTGTATGGAATAGAGACTTGTCGCGTATCAGAAAAGTACAAAACGAAAATGGAAAGTGTCGTAATGGATGCAATAAGAAGATCAATGAGAATATCTAGAATAGATCACATAAGAAATGAGATCATAAAAGAAAGAATGGGAATCGAGGAAAGCATAACGGATGACATCACTAGAAGGCAACTGATATGGTACGGCCATGTACAACGGATGAACGACGAAACATTACCAAAGCAGGTCCTAGAATGGCAACCAATAGGGCGCAGAAAAAGAGGGCGTCCTAAACTAGAATGGCAACAGTCAATCCAAAGATCAATGAGTCAAAAAAATCTGACTGAGGATGATTGTCAGGATCGAAGGAGGTGGAGAATAGGCGTCGGACAACGTAGAAAAACGTTCTAAACCGACATAGTAGTAGTAGTATATAGGGTGAATCGTAAACTCATGGCGACAAGTAAACGCTTTTTTTTTAAATAAATTACTCTATGTCAAGTATAACTACTAGGATGTCCGAAACGGTAAAACATACAGTTTTGTTAAATGGAAAAAATATCTATAGTCATTTTCAAAATATCGAGGAAAATCTAAAATTTGCCTTTACTATGAATTCTTATTTACACATTTACTACACAGTATCTCATTAGGTTCAAAATAACACTACCACTTTTTCCCATTTAACCAACGATCTCTTAAATGAAAAACAAACCAAATGTAGCAAATTCTCAAAATAATAATCCATTGGGTACTATTAACATTTCATATGTTCAAGGGATTTCAGAAAACATAAGACAAATAGCCAAACACTATAATATAAAAACAGTATTTTCATCGGGAAATACGATAAGGAGTTTTGTAACTAAAACAAAACCAGATAATCCCTCAAATAATGTATAGGAATATATTTACCAAATTCCGTGTGAGTGTGGTAAATCATATGTAGGTGAAACGAAACGCCCTCTTCAGTTTAGAGTAAATAAACATCTAAAAAGTACCCAATTAGGGGATATTGAAAAATCCGTTTTAGCGGATCATGCATGGTCAAATGATCACAGGATTCAGTGGTCAGAAGATAAAGTTTTGCATAAGGAGTCGCATTGGCGAAAACGAAAGTTTATTGAAGCTGCGTTTATAATGCAGAATAAAGAAGTTTTCACTCAACCAAGCACGGACATACCAAACATATGGAAGCCACTCCTTAAGGAAAACAGGCGTTTTAGGATAAAATAGACTAGATTGTTTAGTTTACACTTGAAAACGGTTAGAGAGACTTACTAACCGAAACGTCATGTTTATAATAAATAAAGACAAGTCCAAAATTTTATTTTTAAACTTAGTTTGTTTTTAGATATCCTCCAAGAGCAATAAATTTTGCTCAAGCAGCCCTCAGTAATATGGTTGGCGGTATAGGGTACTTTTATGGAGCCTCTTTAGTCCAAAGTGACTACACGAAGGAACCGGTCAATTATTGGAAAGCACCGCTTTTTACTGCGGTACCTTCTAGGTATGATCCGAATTATATAGTATATTCCCGGCATTTGAAACTATATGGAAAAAAATGGGGGCGGTTTGTTTCTTTTTATTTGCAATCGATCTTTTCAGTGATCGATATATATAGCAGTTTATTTTCGCCTATTCTAGTTTCTCTCGTATCTCGGTAGATGGCGCTTCTTGCGAGAGTTATCTCACTACTTGCATAGGATTAGAGACAAAACCGTTTAATTAATTTCGCAAGGGTGTCACATTGACCAAGCAGTGTTCTGAGGAGTCCCATAAGGACAAAACAGTTGACTGTCAACACTTATTAGGTGTCTATTAGATCTTCGAGCCCCGTGAGGTTAAGCTTTCAAGCTACCCACGAAAAAGTATGAGAGGAACTCAGTGGCGGCGCGTGATAAAAAGCTTTGGGGGTGCACACCAAAAAATAAAAATAAAAATTGCGGCGCAGGCGAAAATCTTTTTTTAGTGTCACGCTAACTTTTTGGGCCTTCGAGTGGGCCGTCATATCATATAATTTAGAGCAAATAATTAAAAAATGAGATATTTAGTTAGATATTAGTTACCTACCTATTATTATTGTTTTTATAAATAAATAATAAATTATCACACCTAGTTTATTTTCTCCTCTAATGGCAAAGATGAAAATTTATTTAAATATTGCACGCTAATGCTATCAGAATTAGAAACTTCCGCCATTGTTAAAATTCCCCAGATAAATATATCTACATTTTCGTCATAAAAAAAATTGTGTGTGCTTAAGACCACACAGCAGAAGTGTAAACCTCAACAAGGCGAAATTAATAATACTGGCCCATAACATATTCTGCAAAGCGGACCGAACCGAACTCTTCTATGTACTGGCCTTCATCTGCATCATCATATCGCTCGCTGAATGTTTCTCACAGTTAGTCGACTCGAGCCGATTTCACCCGAATGAGCGTTACATAGCCAAGCCTGACGGCTTAGTTGAATTCACTACCCACCAAAACTGCTAAACGCGCCTAAAGAAGTTTACACTTCAAAAACTACACACATGTAAAACATCAATATTTTTATTTTTTGCACACTTAGTACTTAAAATTTCAACTCTACTCAGTGTTATATAATATATTTATTACTTAGTACCGAATACAAAATATCTGATACTCGAATAGGAAGTATCAGTATCTATTCGATACTTGCAAAAGTAATCGTTGCACACACAACTACTAAGTGCACGAATTAAAAGTGGCGGTAATCTGCTCTAACATGCAACGCGAACCGACGACGCAGGGGTCATCACGGGGGTGCGGGCGGCATTGAGGCTGGTCTTGGTATACGCGCCGTGCAGAAGGAAGGTTCAGATTCTATGTACTGTAAAATTCTATTGGGACATGTCGTCCTCTCTTTCTATATTTCGTAATTAGCATGCGACATAACATCTAGGGTGCATAGAATTTCGTTCCAGTAAATAAAAGCGTTGTTTGCATATACGTAGTCTTCCGTATATGGAGAGTTTGAACACGAATACAAACACATACATCAGGTATTAATTCCTAGACTATATTCCAGTCTTTAGTGAATTTCTTTTGGGATAATTATGAATTAAATGAAGGAATGATCAAAGTTTAATATTTTTTTAAGTAAAATTTGGGAGTGCACGTGCACATGTGAATGAACCGCCACTAGAGGAACTAGAACTACTTTTTACCCGATTAGCCACGAAACTTGTTTGATTTTTTTAATTCACGGGTACTAAAATTCACGTTTGTTAGTATTATTTAGCTTAAAAATATGTTATTTAAAAAAAATAATAATTAAACATTTTTCTAATACCAAATTTTTTCACTTATTTTTAGGAGTTTTTTCCCTAGAGGCTTTTTATGGGACGAAGGTTTCCATGGACTATTAATTTCTTCTTGGGAATTGGATATGGAAATCGACATTATTAGTCACTGGTTCGATTTAATCAATATCGAAGGATGGATTCCCAGGGAACAGATATTGGGTGAGTTTTTTATTATTTTTAGTGTTTGGTGTACACTAAAAGTGGGGCATTTCTAGGAGAGATTGAAAAAAAATGAAAGTGGAACAAGGGCCTATAATTTTTTTATTTATGAAAAGAAATCTTTTTGGTGTAAATTGCTTTTTATAGTTTATATTTTCTAAACTCAAACTACTGTCCGGCTAGAACAAAATGAGGCGCAAAAGAGATGGCTTCAATTAGCGCTATCTTTGTCTGTCCAGTGGCGTGCTATAATTTTTTAATTCATCATTGTTAGGTATTAATTTTATGTTTTACTCCTACTAAGCCTTTTTCTGCTGGAAAACTGCATACCTTATTTTTCTTTAAAATAAATATTTTTTTCAAAACTTTTATACTTATTATATTATATAGGTACAGGGTGATTTTTTATAATTGCAAGATCGCTATAACTCGGTTATTATTGGGAGTAGAAAGTTCAAACAAAAACTGTTCAGTTTGGTAAATTATGGCCACAGGTTATAATATACAGGGGGCGACAATCAGATCAATTTTTTTAAAGGGAACACCCTATATATTTTTGTATTTTTAAGTTCCGCAAAAAATTAGCTTTACAGTTATATGTAACACTATGGCTCTATCTTTGTTAGTTTTCGAGATATTGACGATTGAAAATCCAAAAATTAGCAAATTTTAAATAGGTATACGGTGCGGAGTATTTAACGTATAGACTGTAAATAACAAACTGAAACAATATTGACTGACAGTTTGATAAATATAAATAATCATCTTTGTCAATTTTCATAGAAATTTAAAATCAAAAGACGACAATTTTTTAAATGTTTTAATTGTTTTAAATCCATAAATAAATAAAAATTAACGTAACAAATGTTCAAACCTATCACCATTGACTTCAATACATTTTTGAAACCGGTCTCTTAAATTATTTATTGTTCTGGTTATTAAATTAGAAAAATTTTCATTAAGCTCATTGACAGACAGTGATATTAATTCTCTGAGCTCTCGAGTATTCCTCGCTTCTAATCTGTAAACTTTATCTTTAAGGTGACCCCATAAAAAAATGTCTAAAGGAGTTAAATCAAAACTGTTGGGTGGCCAGCGTATTGTGCCGTTTTTCCCAACCAATTAATTAAAATTATTATTTAAGAATTCTCGAACCTCATGAACATTATGAGGAGGAGCCCCATCCTGCTGAAAATCAATCTTCTTCTTTGATTTAGTGGCAAGTCATCCAAAAAATTAAATTTGTAAAAAATTTAAATAAATTTGTCCCGTTAGAGTGCTCAAAAAAAAAATGGCCGAACAACACGGTCGTTCAGTATGCCACACCAGACATTCACGGATTGTCTTCCCTGTCTTTTAATTTCTTTTACAAAATTAGGGTTAGTCGTGGACCATAGTCTGCTATTCTGTCTATTTGGTAGACCACAAGTTGTAAACGTCGACTCATCCGACCACAAAATGTGATTTAAAAAACGGGGTTCTGCGTTTAGTCTTTCATGCATAAAGTGACAAAACTCTACCCTTTTTCTTTTCTGATCGGGTGTTAGGCCTTGAAGTTCTTGTTGTTTATATGCCCAATAAGAATTTGTTCTTAGGACACTTCTTACTTTGGTAAAAGACGTCAAGCGTTCCTGTCCTTCTTGCACAAATGCGGAAGATACTTTTCTTGTAGAAATTTGTGGGCTTTCTTGAAAATGTAGTAAAATATTTAAATTAGCCTCTTCGTTTGGACGAACAATTCGTTTTTTTCGTTCCACAGACGATGTTTCACGAAATTTTCTATATATCCTAAGAATTGTGAATATATTAGGACATTGTCGGGCTGGATACAGTTCTCGATATTCTCTCGCAGTAGCAGTGGCATTTTTATTATTTTTCGCATATAATAAAATTATCTCTTGCTTTTCTGCATTGGAATAAAGCAACATTGTTGATAAATATTTAAAATTTGGCACTGACAATGTCATTAGGTATCCACACATCTTAATTTTGTTTGTGACTTGTCACAGGAAATATTCCGCACCGTATTTAAAATTTGCTAATTTTCGGAATTTCAATCGTCAATATCTCGAAAACTAACAAAGATAGAGCCATAGTGTTACATATATCTGTAAAGCTAATTTTTTGCGGAACTTAAAAATACAAAAATATATAGGATGTTCCCTTTAAAAAAATTGATCTGATTGTCGCCCCCTGTATATTATAACCTATAAAAAAATACTAATGGTGGGCCTAAAGTGGCCATAATTTACCAAACCGAATAGTTTTTGCTTGAACTTTCTACTCCCAATAATAACCGAGTTATAGCGATCTTGCAATTATAAAAAATCACCCTATTTCATTAGGCAGGTGCGTACAAATCTAGAAACCTAAAAAACTACCAATTGACTTTCTAAAAATTGCAAAAATCTAAAACCATTTGTTATATCTTTAAAATTGGAACTCCACACAGTTTTATTAAAAAATTAAAAAAGAGTAAATGTTACGCCACTGTTTCTTTTTGTTGGTCTAGAATGTGTATGAAACGCGCCTAGTCATCCTGTTTGAGCCCAGCGATAACAATAGAAGCCCAATGAAAAGATGTGAATTGTGACCGGGCCGGATTCGAGTTAAGCCAGCGGTGACAATAGAAGGTGTGAATTATGAACGGGCTAGAGTCGATTTCGTTAAACGTACCAGACAAGTACCGTTTTTTCTTGCAATATTAAAATTTTCTTCATGGTAAATTTTCTAAAAATGAAGACCACCCAGTAAGACCAAAGTGCTGTAAATAAAGGGAGATTGAGTTGAGCCATCTCTTTTGCACCTCATTTTATTCTGGTCGGACAGTAATCTATCACTTTTAGTTTTTGAGGTATTACATAAAATTGTTATTTTTTATGTAAATCGTCCAATAACTTTTTTTTTATTTTAGGAGTCGAAGCACTTGAAAAGGTTCCAAAAGAGTTTGTAGTTCAAAAGAACACCAATGCGAACCCACCAACATTCTTTCTCACCTTACAGTACATCTTAAACCACTACGAACACGACTTGACCAATGAAAGGTTTGTTTATATATTTACATTTTTATTTGGGACCTAATATAAGTTCGAAACAATATTTTTATTTTGCGCTATAGTTAGAAAAGGAAACATTTTGGGGCACATAAAAATAAGTTCAAAACAATTTTTTTTGCTCTGTACCTAGAAAACGAAATATTTAGGGCACATAAACAGTAAAATGAAAAATAACTCTTAAAATCTTGATACTGAATTTCGAAACACCTTATTCCATTTTTTGGATCCAGCTCGAAGGACTATTTTTTATATATTTTTTTTTCTTAAAAATAAGTTGGTTACATATTTAGGTTACAAACATAGATTTAAAGAAAAAAACAAGTCTGTGGCTGCATATTCACAGGAAAAATATATGTATTTTTTTTTAAACTGTTCTTTTTAAAGGCTGGACCAGTTAGACAGGCTGTTTCCGAGATTGCAGGCTTGGTACGCATTCTTTAACAACACCCAAAAAGGGGAGGTTCCCGGAAGTTACAGGTGGAGGGGACGCGATGCTTTTACCAATAAGGAGCTCAATCCCAAGACTCTTACTTCAGGTATGTTAGCTCACCTGCACCCATTTGTTTACATCCCAAGTCCTCTGTTCACTTTCGATATACTACGATCACACTTGTTTTTGCTTGTATTTTAAGTTTTCTGTAAATAAAAGGTAAAATAAAGTGGGTTAAAAAATTAATGAAGAGACAGAGACAATGAATACGTCATCGTCACTACTGGCAGCCTATACTCCATTCATTTAACACAGAGAAACGATGAATCACAGAATTGTTTTTTCGCAAAATTTTTCTTAAAAGGACTGAACGTAGCCAAATTGCTTTCTTCGGCAGTTTTAGTGGATAACAATTTTAAAGTAATGCACATACCTATTAAAAACGTCACCACCAAAAAATATGAAACAATGCGCCCCACAAAAATCAACAACAACTCTTTAAAGCCTTGAGTGTTGGCTGCCTACTAAATTACCTATCGATCGATTTTAATAAACTAGGCCATGTTGCATGGGCGTAGTCAGGGTGGGGCACTGAGTTACCCCACAGTCAGGGTGGGGCACTTGCCCCACCCTGGCTTGTCACCTGCCCCAATGTGGCTTTAGCTCATTTAGTAAGACGTTTTATCAAGGTTTATTCGCAATCCTCGCAAGTTAATATTAAATTAAGTTTAGGTTATTTGTTTGTACATTTTTTTGCTTTTTCGCCCCACCCTGAGCGAGACCCTGACTACGCCTATGCCATGTTGGCAAAAACAAAAAACAATCGATCATAGCGCTTTTGAGTTTTTTATAAAAACATATATACCTAGGACCTTTGCGCCTCAAAAAATAATTTGTGGAAAAAAAAATGGCACCGCACGCAAATATAAAAAAAATGAAGCACTATATTTACTCTATATATCTATCGGATATCTTAAAAATGTGCTATTTTGCGATTTTCCATAGCCGCTTAATATATGGCGTAACTCTGTGGGGTAACTCAGTGAATGCTATCAGAGTTTTTAGGGTACAAAAAAAAAAGAATTTTCTTCTTCTTCTTTTTTTGAGTCTTGGAATCATGCCGTTACCCACAATTTTTATCTATTTCAGTGTTCAAGAAATACACGTAAAACGCAATTTTCTTACAAAAAATTCTGATCTTCATTCATATGCCACAAGAAATTTAAATAATTTAATGATAGAGAAACACAGATTGATGAGTAAAAATAGCTTAAATCTTAATTTATATAACCATATTCCTACAGAAATAAAATCACTTAATGACAGGAAATTTAAGTCTGCGGTAAAAAAGTATCTTTTAGATAATCCTTTCTATACTACAAATGAATATTTGCAGAAGCCATTTGTATTATAAATTTTTTATAATGTATTTTGTTTATTTACACTTATATGTTGTTTGTTAAGGTTTTTCTAATTTTAAAATTGTAGTTTTTTTTATGATTTTGTAAAATTGTTTTTTTTAGTGATGACCTGCTACAAAATACTGTTTGTATTCACGTAGTATAATAATTCTATTCTATTCTATTCTATACTTACCGTGTCAGTACCCATCAACAACCACTTTTACAAAAAAATATATTTTTATTAATTTTTTTTATGCTGCTCTGCTAGCTCTAGTCAAGCAATAGACACAGAAAAGACGAGAAAGAAACACATTAATCGTAAATAAAGTGATAAAATATTTAATTGCTTAACATTCACAGTGTTAAAACCGCTGTAGGTACCCCTTTTTAAAAAACATATATGTATTGCTCTGCTGGCTTTTAGCAGATCACCAACTTTTAGAAATAAGACAGGGATGATAAAAAAAAATCTACAAGGTTTTAAAATTTAATTGCTCTATATTCTTTCAACTTGCCTTGGTACCAATTTTACACAAAAAAAATATATATATTTTTTAATTTTTTATTATATTTTTATTATATTTTTTTATGCTGCTATGCCAGCTTAACCCCTTTGACCGTGACGTAATTAGAATGTTCCCATAGAATAAAAATAAAATAGTTTTTTTCTGTGATTCTACATGCGAAAAAAGTTCATTTTAACAAAAAAAATATACAGGTCGTATACAACTAGCAAAATTAACACGAAATATCATTAAACAACAACGATTCGCATAAGAAATAATGGCGACGCTTTACATTTTTACCTTGACTAGCTCTGTCTCACTCGAGAATCAATTTTTGAGCATGAAGGCCAGTCCATTCGTATTAAAGGTATATGGTTTAAATCCGGTGAATCTGTATTCACAAATGGATACTAGGTTTGAGTTTGTACTGTTTTCAGGCACGGGAATCGAACCCCCTCTGTTTGTAAAGCAGACGCGCACCCTCTGGACCATCAGGACCAGTAGACTCACCTCTTTTTTATCTTAGGTTTGGATGACTTTCCGCGGGCCTCCCACCCCACCGAAATGGAACGACACATCGACCTCTACTGTTGGATGGCAGTAGCGTCCACTGTCATGGCTAAACTCGCATATATCTTGGGCAAGGATACCTACCAGAAATACCAACAGGCCAGCGATTACTTGTTAGACAACGTCATGATGGATCGACTGCATTGGTCCAACTTTTCGGGAAGGTAAAATAAAAAAGTGATTTCGTTCTTTTTTCTTTTTATATACCAGAAAGTGCAGAACCCACCTTTTAAAAAGGCAGAAAAGGGTAGAAAAACAGCAAAAAATCTATCGGAAATAAATAAAATATGTTGCCCCCAACAGGAAAATAAATTAGACTCGATCCGATTTGTTTGGGTGAAACAGGGCAAATTTTTAGCGGTGGTAACGGTTTTTCACGGTTTTCAGCGAAACTAGACCCTATTGAAAAAAGCTAATTATAAAAGTTATCGGTAATAAAATGAGTTACAACTTTCGTACAAACTATTTTTATATAACCTAAAATTTTCGGAGAAAAATTGAAAAAACTGCTTTTTTTTTGCTTTCGATTATAATTTTTTTTGTTTTTTACGACATTGGGTGAAAACTTTAACACGTTTTGATTTTTTATATCAAAATATTTATGTATGTACGGTGTTTCACAAACATATAAGCAGATGACTTTTCGGGTATTTTTCGGGCGAATTTGGAGAAGCGCTCGGACAAGTCGATTTTGTTTACGAGGGGAACACTATCCTGAAATTTTTGTAGCACGAACCCCCTCCAAGGAGTATACTTTACCCCTATATTTTGAATAGGGAAAGTGGATCTAGTGATACCTTGTTTTGAAGGCCTTTTGAATAACCTTACAACCGTGTAAAAATTTCAAAAATCTATCCATTAGTTTTTGAGATAATTGCCTTCAAACTTTCAAATTTAACATGGACTGATAAAATAAAAATTTAATTAGAATTATTTTTCGGATTTAATTTTTATTTTATCATTCCACGTTAAATTTGAAAGCAAATATCTCAAAAACTCATCGATGGATTTTCGAAATTTTTACACGGTTGTAAAGATATTCAAGAGTGCTTCAAAACAAGGTATCACTAGACCCACTTTCCTCATTCAAAATATAGGGGTAAAGTATACCCTTCGAAGGGGGTTCGTGCTACAAAAATTTCAAGATGCATAAGTTCTAAAAGCTGCTTTTTTCTAAAAAAATCATTTATTTCGTCAAGAAATCTATTTTTAGATAATGTAGAAAAAATTAACACCACTATGGAACAATTCTCAAAAATTTTTCACTGTTTTGGGGGCCTCATTTTTGGTTTTAAATTAAAATAACGTAGTTTTCACCAAATGTTGGTAAAAACAAATGTAGCAGATAAAAATGAAAAAAAGATTTTTCTCGAAAAATTATTTATGCAAAACGTTTTATTCATGTTAATTACTTATTATTATCCACCACTAAAAGCTCACCCAATTTCATCCCATTAACTCGGATCGAGTCTAATTTTGTTTTCGTATTAGCTGCGGTAGATTTTTTTAATTTCCTTCCAAATGGTATCTGTTTCGTTAATCGGTTTAGTACCATAAAAGAAAGAATGGGAATCGAGGGAAGCATAACGGATGACATCACTAAAAGACATCTTATATGGTACGGCCATCTACAGATAAATGACGAAAGATTACCAAAGCAGGTCCTAAAATGGCAACCAATAGGGCGCAAAAAAAGAGGGCGTCCTAAACTGGAATGGCTAGGGTCAATTCAAAAATCAATGAGTCAAAAAACCTGACAGATGATTGTCAGGATCGAAGGAGGTAGAGAATAGGCGTCGGACAACATAGAAAAACGTTCTAAATCGACATAGTAGTACTATTAATTTTTTTCCTTCCAAAAGCTATCTGTTTTGGTAATCGGTTTAATCATCGCTAACTTGTCTAAATAATTAACATATAAAATATAGCGGACAGCTGACACTGACTTACTTCGTTTTTATTGGATATCCCCTTGAGTGGCGTTTGGCGTGGCAAAATATTATACTTTTTTTAATTTATTTTTAAGTTTTGTGTGGATATAATGTCATTGCTACAATGAAAAAGGCCTATGTTGTAAACAAAATACATTAATATTAAAAACTATTGCATCTAAGGGGAAAAAAATGAGTTAAACCTTCAACCACAATCTAAACTTTTAATTCTAAAACTTTAGAACCTAGGAGTTTAAATCCTTTAGTAAATACTAGAGGCCCTCGATACATTTGACACTTGTTTTACCAAACAAGTGTCAAATGTGTCGAGGGCCTCTAGTAAATACTGGTGTTAACTTTTTTTCAGATACGCAGACTATGGCTTGCATACAGACGCGGTCAAGTTAGAACGACCCAAGCCGTTGCCTAGACAACCGAACCAAAATCTGGAAATGATCCGAGTGGTGACGAAACAACCCGAGAATCGACTGGTCGATTCCTATTTTGGTTACGTGAATATTTTCCCGTTCTTGTTGGAAATATTGGAACCGCATTCCCCGAACTTGGGCAAAATTTTGAAGGACATCAGAAAACCTGAACTTATGTGGTCAGATTTTGGTTAGTATAAAAACACTACACAAAATCATCTTTCTCTGTCTTTTCCATGGATTTTAGAACATCGAAACAAGGGCCTTTTTGGGTATTTAGAGTGCAAATTTGGAGAAACGCTCGGACACGTCGATTTTGTTTTCGAGGGGGACACTTTTTGGCTATCTTGAAATTTTTGTAGCACGAACCCTCTTCGAGGGGTATACTTTACCCCTATATTTTGAATAGGGAAAGAGGGTCTAGTGATATTAATTTTAAAAATTTTTAAATTTTAAATGGTTTTACGTTAATTTAAAGATTTATTTGAAACAAAGTCTACGACAAATACAAAAAATACTCTGCCAATCTATGGGCACCTAAGCTCACACTAGGTACTATAGTTATAGTGTGAGCTAATATAATCAAAAACTGAAATATATTTTATTCAACTCCAGACTCAATTACCTTTCGTTTGATACCACACAAGCCATGTTTTGACTTAAACTCAAATTTTTTTAATCTACCCCCCACCCTTTTGAAAAAAACTAAAATGTATTTTGTTTAACTCCAGACTCAATTACCTTTCGTTTGATATCACACACGCCATATTTTCACTTAAACTCTAATTTTTGGAATCTACCCCCAACCTTTTATTTGGCTTGCGTTCGGTGGATTTTGTTCATTTTTAAATGGGACCATCACGGCCCAATACCCAACTTAGGTACCAAATTTCATTAAAATCGGACAAGCGGTTTTTGAGTTATGCGGGTTGGTCGTTACAGACAGACAGACAGACAGCAAAACAAAAAAGTTTCAAAATCATCTAAAACGCAAAGATATATAAAAATTTTTGAAATCGGAGCAACTTTAGCTCACACTACTTATAGTAGTAGTGTGAGCTAATAACGAAATACAAAAAATAATAACTAATTTTTCTTTATTGATATAAATGTTTAAACTGATTGCCATTATGTGTAAGACATTGTTGTCATTTTCGAGCAATTTTTCTTAACACATTTTGCATAAAAATATTTTTGCCGTTTAAATATTGGGATTTTGTTGCTTTAATAAAGCAGTCATTTTGCAAAATCTGGATATGGTCGATTTCTAGCCATTTTAGAATAATTTTAAGTGAGCCATTCACAAAAATGACAAGTAAAATTACAATGTTAATCGTTTTATTGTTTTTCCATGTTGAAGTAAATTTCATGAGTTGCTGTGCTACCATCAAATTATTACTATGATATTATTTTTGTAACTTTTTATTGTTTTTTACTTTATTTATAAATCAATCAGTCAACGTTTTAACTAAACTCCATATCATAATTTTTGAGATAACTTTTTGACAGTTATCAGCTGTTTGCCATAACAAATAGCATAGGCCAACGAAAAAAAGTTGTAAAAAGTTGTCTCAAAAATAATGATATAGGGTATAGTGTGTCTTGCAATTTTTCATTTATATTTACGTTGGAAATTTCCAGGTTCGGACTATTTTTTTTTAATAATAAATATCTTGTTTAAAGTTTTATCATTTTAAGATAATAATAGCATAAAACCAATGAAAATAGTAATAAAAAAATTCCAGGTCTGTATTTAATTTTTTTATGATAAATACCATATCTCAAAAACAAAACTATATTTTAAAAAATTTTTCCCTAAAAAAGTTGTCATAAAAAGGTTTTTACAAAATAAAAATATATTGCAAAATAAGCGAGATAGATATAAGGAATTATTAAAAATGCATTTTCAAAAACTCCCTGTATTAGCGAAACTACGGGGTATAGCAAAAATCTGATTACATCATTTTTAGGGGCTCAAAAAAAGAGCACGGTAAGGTGCAATCAGAAAATTGATATCTTTAATAACAAACCGAGTTGCCAATTTAATCCCATCAAAAATGGGACACGCTGTACCCACTCTTTTTTTTATTTTAGTTAGTTGTGAAATCCAATCGCTAGTTTTTCTAGAATCTCTGGTATTTTCTAGGTATCGACTTCTATCTAAAGTAATTTTTTTTGTTCCATAGGTTTGAGATCTCTATCAAAATCCAGTCCCCTGTACATGGCAAGGAACACGGAACACGATCCTCCATATTGGAGGGGCCAGATATGGATCAACATGAATTTTTTGGCTTGCAGGGCTTTGTTTCACTATTCCAATGTTGGACGGGCCTTACAGAGAGCAAGCCAGAAAGGTGTGTATAAAACAAATACCTTAGAGCACATACAGGGTGTTCCAGATAAAAGCAACTACATGGGGATTTCGGAAACGGTTAGAGATACAAGTTTGTGCTGTATCAATATAGAATCACGACAACCAGGTTTTTCAATCTTTAGAATACTTAGAAATAATATAATTGAATATGGTTCCTTTAAAAAACAAAATCGTAATCCACAACCTGATGAAAATATTGATCTCTTACAAAGTGTCGTTGACAATCCTCGCATCTCCCTTCGTGAACTGGGAAAATAATGTTGAAGTACCCAAATCAACTGCACACAAAGAATTCTTAAAAAATTTAGGTATCATCCATATGCAACACATATTAGTCAAGCACTCCGAGATGGTGACTCAGCAAGAAGAACCTTGTTTTGCAATTGGTTCATACAAAAATCGCAAGAAAACCCTCAATTTCCACTTAAGGTTCTGTGGTCCGATGAAAACAGGTTTACAAACTGCAGGGTGTTTAACAGACATAATCACGTGTACTGGGCCGATGAAAATCGTGCCGTTCTTAAATCGTGAGGTGCACCATCAAGTTAGGTGGGGTTTGAATGTATGGCTGGGAGTCATAAACGCACACATACTATTCAACATTTTTCATAATAATTTGACGGCACCTCGATATCTAGAAATTCTACAAAATTACGTTGACCAAATTTTAGAAAATTTGCCTCTGCAAGATGTAGCAAACATGTGGTTCCAGCAAGATGGAGCACCTCCACATAATGCAAGAATCATAACAGACTATTTGAATCAGCAACATGGAAATAACTGGATCGGAAATCGAGGTCCAGTTGCCTGGCCTGCACGTTCGCCGGACCTTACGCCTCTTGATTTTTGTATTTGGGGGATACTTAAAGGATAAAGTTTATTCTACCACTCATAATACGATAGAAGAACTTGAGGCAGCCGTTGTTCAAGCAATAGAAGAAATTCCTGAACAAATGGTTAAGGATGCATGCATGTCCCTAATTCATCGATGCAGGATTTGCATGAATAACAACGGTGGAATTTTCGAACATTTGCTTATTTAATTCAATGCTTTGTTATCGGTTTTTAGTTTTATTTTAAATTAAATTATAAATGCACTTTTGTTTCAGAAATAAAAGATAGATTTTAAGAAATTGTATTTTTTATGAGCCAGAGAAAAATTAAAAAATAAGAGCCTTAAAGATTTGCGTATAAATCAAATAAATGGAAAAATTTTGAAAGGTAGTTACGTAGGTATGACAACAAACACAACTACGGCATTTGTTTCACAGCCAACTAAGTAAAAAAACAATTTTTTAAATAAATTTACATTTTCCGTCATCCAAAGATAGGCTTATTATACACGGTTGAAAAGCTTCTTTTATGCTCTATTTATTGAAGTATAAATCCAATATGGCGGTTATAAGAAATAACAAAGTTGGCTATGGTTTTGAAAAAAATAGAAGGCCTAGAAAAAAATTATTAACGTCATTCAATTGGCCGTAGTTGCTTATACAAAACTACCAAATTTCATTAAATTTGTTTGCAAGATGGCGGCGATATTTAAATTTTTTTCAAAAACACAATTTTTTAGTTTATGCTCAATATTTTAAAAACCCCTGTAGATATTTTTAATTTTGATACGGCATCTGATTGGGCTTAGCATAGCGCAACTTTTTTCTCATTTAAACAAACTCGTATCTCATACCGTTTCCGAAATCCCCATGTAGTTGCTTTTATTTGGGACACCCTGTATACGGAGCATACTTGTGCATTCTTACACGCGATGCTTGAAGCCAGGACCCCCTCTTTAATTCTTAAAATTCCTTTTTCGGGGTAGACATGATTTCGGTAACTGCGCAAGCGTCAGTTTTGGTGGTTTTGGAACATATTCCGTTACGTCACTACATTATTTGTTTTTTTTAAATAAATTGGGAACTTGCCCAAAAAATCGAATCCTTTAAAAACAATTAAAATCGGTATTATCATAAGAAACTTCCTAGAAAAAGAAAAATTCCAATAACAATGAAATTACCTGAGAAATAAAGGTTTGAAATTTGAATAACTTGACCTGTTCTTAAAACGCGCTACCATTGGTTGTGACGTCACGTCTTTGGATCTCGATCCATGCGACCGTTAACCGACATTGAAACAACACGTAAGTAATTGATATTGTACTTATTGGAGCTTTGAACGTGGTGTTCAGTTATTTCCGGACGTAGTTTTGTCTAAATTTTCTTAATTTAGTGTTTTGTGATTCTGTTAAAGACTGAAAATGGTTGATGCGGGGTTTATAAAAGGACAATCAGACAATTTACCTAGAGTTGATATGTTTATGACTGCATTATACATTAAAAATTCGGAGGCTTTTTTCTCAAGCTGAAGTTCGTTGTGTAAAAGCTCGCAAGTAAGTATAAATACCTAAGTACTGTAAGTACTATAATATAATAATTATATATATATAACCATACTAATAAGTCTTATTAAAAATAAGTATATTAATTAAGTAGGTACCCACCTATTTAAAACACTGTTTAGAATGAGCTTTATAAACACTAGTGCTGATTTATTTTCACTTATACCTACCCACATAGGTACAGAGTGGTCCAAATTGGACACTTTTGATAGGAAACGCCCATTTCTAGAGGAGATAGAAAAAAACTAACCTACATGTTACGAGCTCGATTTTTGTTAAAACATTAATGCCGAAAACCGCACATCGATATCTTAAACTACTTTTAAGATATATATTTTCAATTTGGTGCATTTTCGACCCACCTCCGTAACTTTTTTATTTATGAATATTTTTTATTACTGTAAAAAGATTCCTGAGGCACTTTTTTAAGAGCAATTCAACTATCAAATTAAATATTATCTGTCACTTTTAGTTTTTGAGATATTACATAAGGTTTGTATTTTTCTTATGGAATGACCTTTTTTTTATTCGATTTTTGAAATCAGCGTAATTTTTTATATTTTTTTTTTATTGTTTTTTATATTTTTAGTTTTTAGTTACCTCTTAACTTTTTTTTTTTTAGTTTGCTGAATAAGAATTGGTTTAAATTATTTTTAAATTATTTTAAAAAAATAAAAAAAATAAGAAGTAATAAAAAAATATAAATATAAAAAAATAAAAAAGGTGTGAAACATCATTTTAAAGAAAATTTTAGGCTAATTTTAAAAATCGAATAAAATAAGGATCAATCCATAAGTAAAATATAAACTTTATGTAATATCTCAAAAACTAAAAGTGACAAATAAACTTTAATTTGACAGTTGAATTGCTCTTAAAAAAGTGCATGAAGAATGTTTTTACAGAAATAAAAAATATTCATAAATAAAAAAGTTATGAACCGAATGGGCGTTATACTCATAAGGGGCCCGGGATTTTTCTAAGGAGTGACGTCACAGCGGCTACCGCGCATTTTGCTGTGTTTGAATATACCAGTCAGCGATTCCAGCTTTAATTATTTATTGTAAAATGAGTATTGCAATTTAAGGGCTGATATTTGGTATAATGCGTTTTCATACAGAAACACACATTTTAGTAGCAAAAAAAAATGGGCAAGTTCCCTATTGTGCAGATTTATTGTGGACACCATGAAGAGTGTTTAATGGCATCTATGAACCACTCTTAACTTTATTAACAAATTATAAAGAAAAATATAAGTACATACTTAAAGAATGGCAATCCCGGACATTTTTCCACAAACCGCACATGTTTTACGTGAAATATTTTCGATTTGTACAGAAAAGAAACACATTTTACATTACAAACGTAAAACACCGCAAAATGTAAATAAAAAACAAATATGGCGTCCACCCACACAGCAACTGTGTGTCTACCTATCAAAACACACACATGCGCACCTGAAAATTTGAGATACGTCGAAAATGTGTTATCTGGGTGTATTTTGACCTATCCTAGCAAATATCGTCGTGACGTCTATCTGTGTATGTGTGTGTGTGTGTGTGTCTGTCCGTAACATAATAATAGCTCCTAAACTGCTGAACCAATTATTAAATTTGTACGTAAAATAGTTGTTGAATCTGGTCAAAATCCATTAATGCTAATCAAATGACAGTTGAAACTAAAAATATGCTAACTTTACTTAACTTTTTCTTAATAATGTATGTTATTATTAAAAACTTGGTAGGAGCTTCCATTTCTGAGATATTTACAAAAACTGTTTTCAAAGCTGATATAGCGTGGAGTTATTTGGAGTGTGCTAATCGGCTAGGAAGGTGTCAGATCCATCATGGATCCATTTATTTTTCTAGGTATACGAAGAGCTTAGAACTAACATAATCAACAATGTGATAAACCAGTACTACAAGACAGGCTACATGTGGGAACAGTACAACGACCGGACGGGAGAGGGCAGTGGCTGTCGACCGTTCACCGGCTGGACCGCGTTGGTAGTTTTACTTATGAGTGAGAAATACTAGTCATTACCCGCTTACTTTGCTAGCAAGTAAGTTAAAAAGAGTCAATAAATCATTTAAGAAACACTAAATCGAATTTTTTATAATGCAGTTGTGTCTCAGAAAAAAACTTTTTGGATTTTCCTTTTTCTTAAATTTGAATCGGTTTAAATCAGGGAAAAATTACATCATGTAATATTCCTATACGGCGCACAGTGGCGTATATATGGGGGGCCTGGGGGGCCCGGCCCCCCCCCCAAAGCTAAGATTTTTTTGGATATTTTCCACATATTTCATGAATACAAACATAAAATAGCATAAAATACACCCTTATGAGGTCTCGGCCCCCCCCCCCAAACTGTCTCGGGCCCACCCCGAAACTTTTTTCTATATACGCCACTGACGGCGCACATTGGTCAGCTTATCGGTTCTGAACTATCGCAATTATTTTATGGTTTTAGTTTTGACAAATTTATGCTGAAAGTTAGGAAATGTCAACTAGCGTTTAAAAAATGTGATTTTAATATAGGTACTGTGCATTCTGGAGATGGTACAGTCGCCCCCAAAAAAAATGTTACATATCGATTTTTGCCTGTTAAGCAAAAAACTTGAAAATTGATACTTTGAGAGTGTGTACTAGCTTATAGCTTTTTTTATTTAACATTGTGCTGCTTTTTTATAAAAATTTAACTAAATTTATTAATCTTGCTATACTATATATCAATTTTTACCGTGCACTGATATTCTTTATCGTAGTCTTTATATTCACTATTTTCACATACATAGTTTAAAACGGATTGATTTTTATCCTGTGAAACCGGTGTTTTGTGCCAGATTTTAAATAAATTACGTCGGCCAATCCCATGCGCCAACGCTGAAACAATAAATCATAGCTAATACAGCGGCAAGAAGCGGCAGCTGAATGTAGCACCTATACAACCCTTGATACATAATTGAAATAATAAAGTCACAAACGCAATCGATACGTACCGATCCAGACTTTTTCAGTCCAATATATATAATACATATTTGAAAAATTATAATAAATCAATACACAACTTTTATCTAATTTTTTTAACAAGCAAATTGAAACTTTGCAAATAATTTAATAGTAAAAATTAAAGATACTAACCCATATTTTAAATATACGTGAAGAAATTACCATATAATCTCTGTAAATAAAATCTATATGTTTGTGGCGGATTCATTTTACAAACACAACTTTTTCTGGGTATTATGCCACTAGTAAGGAAAAATTATTTTAAAAAATTAAAAAACCACTGCGTTTCTCCTAGAAAAATAAAAATCACTAATTTGTCAGTGGCTTTCTATAAAAATAAATAATTGCCTAGTAAAACCTAAACCACTTATCTTTTAATTGAATTTGAATACGCTACGTTTCGATTGCCAATCTACAATCGTTTTCAAGCTCTTTATTTATATTTTCTCTCAAAATCTTAAATGTTTCTTGTTCAAATATATTTTTTTATTATTATATCGTTGACAAATTGTCAATATTCTGAAGTTTATCAAAAACAATTGACCAATCTAAACAAAACACAAGGTAACATGATACTATTTCAAGACATTATGTCAGTCAATGTTGTTTTCAAATTTGAAAATAAACAGAACAGGGTGACTCATTAAAACTAGAATCATAAAGGTCTCTTTTTTATAACCATTTAGAAATTTTTAAAAAATTATGATCATTGTGGGATTATATTACTATTATATCAAAATCTATTTAAAAAACAGAATCAGAATTTCATTACAGTATTAATTAATTTTGAAAAAACCTTTTTGCAAATCTTGTCTGAGAATAGGAAGCCAAGCTTTATTTATATCTATAGAAATACTTGAAAGACAGTTATCTTCATTTAAATAAATACATGCTGATTCTTTTAATTTTCTTTTAATGTCATTAGATTCTTTTTGTAAAATTATTGTTTCTCCCCATTTAATTCTATGATTACTCTCAAAAGAATGCTGACAAACTCTGGATTTCTCGTAATCACCCCTTCTCAAATTATATTTATGATCATTAACTCTTACTTCAAGTGGCCTAGAAGTTTCACCTATATAAATTTTACCAAATTCACAAGGTATTTTATAAATTACATTTTTTGAATTCTGCTCTTCATTTATTGGTTTTGTTTTTGTTAGAATAGATCTAAGTTTATTTTCTGTCTAAAAACTGTTTTTATATTATAATTATTTGCTATTCTCCTAATTTTGTCTGATATACCTGGTATAAAAGGAATCAATAATTTTTTAGTATCTAAATCAATTATATTAGCATTTCTTCTTCTAGGAAACTCTATTCTATGAAAACAATTTTCAATAATTTTTCCTTACTAGTGGCATAATACCCAGAAAAGTTGTGTTTGTAATATAATCTCTGGTTTACCAACTTGGAGCACTTTTGAAAATCGCCTTTCCGCGCGGAATATGTGCGGATCATTATGCAGGCTATCAAACGGCCTATGACTTGTCGTCGTAACAAGTGACAACGAGTTAGTTGATCGATTTTCTGCATTGGGTCTACTAATAAGGTAATTGGGTACTTTTTTAAGACTTAGTAGTTATGATAGAAAATAGTTCGATATTGAGGTTTCGATCGTCTAAATTAGACAAGCTGACCTTCGTGCGGCGCGGCCAGCCTTCTATCTAGGGGCAGGATTTTTGTATGGGCCATAAGAATTGCATGGGAAAGCGAAAAAGCGAAACGTTGCTGGTTTAGCGAAAATATCAGTATAAGCCGCTACTCAATTCGCGAAAGGTCAATTTAGTCAGTTTTATGTACGTGCCTTCATTCAACGGGGTGATACACAACCAGAATAACACATTAAAATTCTGCTTGTTCCTAAAAGTAAATAATTCACTTTTACAAACAAGCAGTATGTTAAAGTGTTGTTCTGGTTATTGATTTTCGTTTCACATTCACTGAAGTCAATTTTAGTGACGCAGGGTGGGTAGAGGATGTGGGAGTCAAATGATTGATCAGATTCTTGTTCTCTGATCACTTCTACATCCACGTATCAATTTTCAACATTTTACTGCAAAAAACTAATCAGTTTTAGAAAATACCCAAAATCTTGTCAAAAATGTATAAAAAAACAGAAAAATGGCTGTATCTTAGTCAATATTTTGGCTTTTGTCTACCCTATAGGTAGGTAATATGCCTACAAAAAATCAAGAAAATCGGAGGTGGAGAGACAGGTCTGGCTTTTCTTAAATCATTTTGCTCTTTCAGATAAGTAGGGAATCTTGGTTTAATATTATGGTTTTTGCTTCATATATTTCAAATTTTTTTGGCTTACTCACAAATTAACAATATTAAAAACAAAATCTTAATAGGAGCGTCTAACAAATACCAAACTGACCTTGTTTCCATGGCCTCCTTTCTTACCAATCTCTTTTTGTCATCGACGCATGCCCCCAGATGTTTTGTCACTTTTTCCTTCAAAGGCAACAGCTTGTATATCTCAAAACTTTGAGGAAATTTTGATAGGCAGTGTAGAGCTGATATTCTTACTTTCTGTAAAATAAAAAATAATGCATAAAAGCTCAGAAGAGTCCGTGACTCTTCTGTGATAAAAGTCTAGGTGTTTGGAACTGACCCTTTTTAGAATTTTTATTTTGTTTTTGATGAATTTTTCCGGTTTGCTTAGCACAAATCGGGTCGAAGTGTAAAATTTTGTTTTGTTTGCAAATTAGCAATATAGTAGGAATTTCGCGTCATTGTCATTGGTCAGAGTTAAAATGACGCGCAAGCCCAAGTGGGGGAAATTAATCCTCTACATTCTATCCAACGGTCGAAGTGTGTGCACACAAAAACGTGGCTGAACAGGGTAAGTCGTGTCAATTCTGACCATTGTCGTTAATTTTATTCATTGTTTAAATTATTTTGAATTTTGAAAACATTGAGGCTCAACCACTAGGGAGTAAGGACACTTATCGTAGAGTAAAAGCTTGATTTACGATGAGTATCCTTACTAGGAACCGGTGCGCGGCAAATTACGTCACAATTTACAAGCTGTTAGAGTGAAAGTTATTTTAGCTCACACATATACTATACTATAGTATTGTAAGCTATGGTGATCATAATTTTTTAGATCTGATTCAAAAAAAATTATATATCTTTGCGTTTCAGACGATTTACAAACTTTTTTGTCGCGCCGTGTCTGTCTGTCTATATGTCTGTAACGACCAACGCGCATAACTTAAAAACCGCTTGCCCGACTTAAGTGAAATTTGGTACCTATGCTGGGTCTTGGGTCGAGATGATCCCATTTAAAAATGAACGAAATCCTCCGAACACAAGGCAAATAAAAAGGGGTAGGGGTAGATTTCTAAATTAGAGTTTATGTGAGAATGTGGCGTGTGTGATATCAAACGAAAAGTAATTGAGTCTGGTTAAACAAAATACATTTTAGTTTTAAAAAAAGGGTGGGGGTGGATTTTAGGTAATTGAGTCTGAGTTGAATAAAATATATTTCAGTTTTTAGTTATATTAGCTCACACGTACACTATAACTACCGGATCATTATAACCTGAACTATACAATCGATTTTAATGGACAAACTGCACCTGGTCAGAGAATTCATCAGAGTTTTGACTAAATATTTTTTCTTGTCCGCCATCTCAAAATCCAACGGCGGACAAATTTAAAATGTACCCTTTTAATTATTTTAGCTCACACATATACTATACTATAGTAGTGTGAGCTATGGTGATCCTAATTTTTTCGAGAAAAAAGAAGTTGCTCCGATTTCAAAAATTTTTATATATCTTTGCGTTTCAGAAGATTTTGAAACTTTTTTGTCGCGCCGTCTGTCTGTCTGTCTGTCTGTCTGTCTGTATGTCTGTCTGTAACGACCAACGCGCATAACTCAAAAACCGCTTGCCCGATTTCAATAAAATTTGGTACCTAGGTTGGGTCCTGGGTCGAGATGGTCCCATTTAAAAATGAACAAAATCCACCCAACACAAACCAAATAAAAGGGTGGGGGTAGATTTCAAAAATTAGAGTTTATGTAAATATATGGCGTGTGTGATATCAAACGAAAGGTAATTGAGTCTGGAGTTAAACAAAATAGATTTTAGTTTAAAAAAAGGGTGGGGGTAAATTTCAAAAATTAGAGTTTACGTGAAAATATGGCGTGTGTGATATCAAACGAAAGGTAATTGAGTCCGGAGTTAAACAAAATACATTTTAGTTTTTGTTTTTTTAGGGGTGGGGTAGATTTAAAAAACTTGAGTTTAAGTCAAAACATGGCTTGTGGGGTATCACACGAAATGTAATTTAGTCGAGTTGAATAAAATATATTTCAGTTTTTAGTTATATTAGCTCACACGTACACTATAACTATAGTAGCTAGTGTGAGCTTAGGGGCCCATATATTGGCAGAGTATTTTTTTAATTAGTAAAAAAGCTGCATTCTTGCCACGTACAAAAAGGTTTGAATCGCCAAAATCGGTTTAGTGGTTCTAAAAAAAATAATATTTGTTTCAACCATTGTTTTGCATGTTATATGATTGCTTTGCCAATCATGTCTGCATTTATTTCCTTATAAATTCATTACTACCGAACCGATTTTAATGAAATAAAAAACATCCTAATGAGAATTGATTGTTTTTTAAAGATCATGATCAAAGTATATCGCCATCTTAACATTTAAGATGACGGACAGAATCATACTTGATTTTTTAAAATGGCGTGTTTATTCTTATTATGCTTTAGTTTTTTTTCAATTATTAGAAAAGCACTACTTTTTTCCCACACAACGAGGTACAAATTAGTAAAATCGGTGCGGTGGTTCTCAAAAAATCTAGTTTAGTTTCAACCATTGTTTTACAGATTACATTCATTTCCTTATAAATCCGTTATTACTTAACAGATTTTGGTGAAATAAAAAAAAATCATGCTGAGAATTGATTGTTCTTTAACGAGAACGTATTAAAATCGGATCAGTAATAATGAATTTATAAATAAATAATTGCAGACAGGATTGGCAATGCAACCGTATAATTTGTAAAACAATCGTTAAAATCAAATCAGATTTTGTGAAAACCATTACACCGATTTTATTAGTTTGTACCTCGTTATGCGGGAAAAAAGTAATGCTTTTCTATAAATTAAAAAAGAAACTGAAAGATTTTCGGAAAATAACAATAAACGTGCGTCTTTTAAGGGTCAAGTATGATTCTGTCCGACATAACTTTTAAGATGGCGGCAAATTTTGATTATAATCTTTAAATAACAATCAATTCTTACCATGATTCTTTTATTTCACTAAGATCGGTTCAGTAATAATGATTTTATAAGGAAATGAATGCAGACAGGATTAGCAATGCAATCGTATAATCTGTAAAACAATGGCTAAAACAAAAATAGATTTTTTGAGAACCACCACACCGATTTTACTAATTTGCCCCTCGATGTGCGAAGCAAGAATAGTGCTTTTCTATAAATTAAGAAAAAACTAAATTATTTTCAGAAATAAGAATAAATACGCCATTTTGAATCAAGTATGATTTTCTCCGCCATCTTAAATTTTAAGATAGCTGTAAATTTTGATCATAATCTTTAAAAGGCAATAAGTTCTTACCAAGATGTTTATTTCATTATAATCGATTAAGTAGTAATGAATTTATAAGGAAATAAATGCAGACATGATTGGCAAGGCAATCGTATAATATTCAAAACAATAGTTGAAACAAAAATATATTTTTTTAGAACCACCGAATCGATTTTGCTGGTTCGTACCTTGTTGTGCGTGGCAAGACTGCAGCTTTTTATTTATGAAAAAAAATCATTAAAACATGTTCGCAACAAAGAATAAACAAGCACATTTGAAGGGTACATTTTAATTTCGTCCACCATATTGGATTTTAAGATGGCGGATAAAAAATACATTTATTCAAAACTCTGGTTAATTCTCTAGTTCAGTTTTTCACATTAAAATCAATGGTATAGTTCAAAAGTTATAATGAAAAAAAAATTGACCGGGTTTTTTTGGCCCACCCGGTATAGTAACTAGTGTGAGCTTAGGTGCCCATATATTGGCAGAGTATTTATCTTACCATTGACATTTCAAAAGATGTCAAATTCAAAACTCGTATTAAAATATCTTCCAAGTTATCTTCAATGAATTTTTCTCCTTTTTCAACAAATTCTTCGATCCGTACCAACAGAGTGTTTAAAACGTTGGGGTCCGTACATTTTTCTAGACAGTATATGATAAGCTTTAGGATCTAGAAGAAAAGAATGGCATATACAATCAATAGAAGAAACGAATGGCATATACAGTCAATAGAAGATTGCTGGTCCTACGAGCCGGATGTGGTAACTTTAGCTATTTTAGATGGTAAATATTGTTTATTTCTCTTAAAATAATTGTTTTTTACCTTTTTAAATTGTGCTGCAACTGCTTGCGCAGGCGCAAACTCGATCAAACTCCCAACTGCTATGAGATAATTTGTTTTTTCTGGTTGATATTTATCTGCGATTTTATTTGTGCAGTAGACGTAAAATTTTTGTCTGTACAGCGGCCTAAAAATTAATATTTTATGAACTGTAGCCGTTTTCGTGAGCTCAATGACATATGTTGAAAATTATAATAGACTCAACTTTATGACCTTTAGACTCGAAAAAAAATGTTTTAGCAGAATTGGATACAAGCAAATTGGGATTTCAAAAACGGTTTTTTTAAAGTAGAGGGTCTATAAAAAAACGGGGAAGTAGTACATTTATATAAGTACGATTTCAAAACCTATAAACTTACATTACTTGACAATGATTATCTCGTGACAATTCCTCATATTCATCATTTAAAATGATTTTCAATCCATTACATAACTCCATGCTTGATTCCAAATTTTCCAGAATTCTATCGACCCAATGATAAGCTTCCGGGTGGTTTCTGATGACTAGAGCTTTGGTTATCCAAGTTAAAATATCGTGGGGTATGTGTGAGTTCATAAGACATGTTTCTTTTATTTCAGTAAGGGTTTTTTGAAGAATGGGCCCTGAAAATTAAGTTAAATATCTATAGTTTATAAGCAACGAAGGTTAAACATTTATTCTACAAAAATAAACACATTCTATAAATTTTCTGTACCTACCATTTTCCATTTTATTTAAAACGTTCGCCAACATCTTCACAGAACTATCTTTGACAAACGCATCTTCGTTTTTTAAACATATCCTCAAACATTGTTGAATAATGTCTTCTTGAAAACTTTGTAACGCATCTGGTTTCATTGAAATTATAAGACCTTTTAAAATGGCAACTGACACTACACTATCTAGAATTAATTCTTTAGAATGTTTAGAAAATATATCTTCTTGGTTATTACTGGGTTGCGACCGTATAATCTTATTTAAAATCAAACTTAAGTTGTCCAAAAAATCTTTGTTAATTTTTTGATGATTTCGTGTTGCCACAAGTGTTAATTTTTGTATAAAATCTTTTTTTAAAAAAAGTTTGTCGAGATCTTCTGAAATTCCAACTATCTTGCTTATTTTTTCAAGTGCAATTTGTGTATGTTCAGGTATACTTAAATTTGTTATTAACTGATCCACAATAAATTCTCGAAAACTATTTTGATTTAAAAGGGCACATAATGCCCCCAAGTAGTTATCTAATTGATATAAATTTTCTATGTTGTGATTGGAAATGACTTTTGATTTTACTTCTTCTGGGTATATGGAGCCTAGATCGTTCAAACATCTTAAAATGCTAGGTCTAACAGTCGGATCATTCTCGAAAATTATGGATTTTGATAAATTTTCGTAGAGGACGTTTCGTTCTTCATTATTAAGTATTTTGGCGATGCTTGAGAGACCTTTATAACCTAAAAGTTTTAGGATATTATATATGATCATTTTTCAAAAAAAGTTTTACATTTTCAAATAATACAACCCAACCGTTTTCTTATGCGTATGTAGCGGCGATTTTTTTAAATAATTTTAATAACTATCTAACCACACAGTCCCAAAAATCCCACCCAGCCACTCTGTCCCAGGTATTAATTCCACCTAACGACACTACCCATATATAAAACCCAACGAACCACACTGTCACAGATATAAATCCTATCTAACCACAATGTCCCAGATATAAACCCTACCTAACCACACTGTCCCAGGTATAAATTCCACCTAACCACACTCCCAGGTAAAAATCCCATCTAACCACTGTCCAAGGTATAAATTCCACCTAACCACTGTCCCAGATATAAATCTAACCACACTGTCCCAAGTAAAAAATTCCACCTAACCACTATCAGGTATTAATCCCACCTAACCACACTCCCCGGTGTAAATCCCACTGAACCACACTGTCCCAGATATAAATCCCACCTGATCACTCTGTCCCAGATATAAATCTCTCCTAACCACTGTTCCCGGTATAAATTCCACCTAACCACACTGTACCAGGTATATATCCTATCTAACCACAGTGTCCCAAATATAAATCCCAGCTAAGCACACTTTTCCATGTATTAATCCTATCTAACCATACTGTCCCAAGTAAAAAATTCCCCGTAACCACACTGTCTAGGGTAATAATCCCACTAAACCACACTGTCCTAGGTATAAATCCCACATAATCACACTGTCCCCGGTATAAATCCCACCGACCCACACTGTACCAGATTTGAGTCTCACCTGACCACACTGTCCCAAGTATTAATTCCATCTAACCACACTGTCCCAGCTATAAATCCCACCTAACCACACTGTTTCCATTATAAATTACATCTAACCAATCTGTCCCAAGTAAAAATCCAACCAAACCACTGTCCAAGGTGTAAATCCCACCTAACCACACTCCCCGGTATAAATTCCACCGAACCACACTGTCCCAGATATAATTTCCACCTCACCACAATGTCCCAGGTTGAAATCCCACCTAACCACACTGTCCCAGGTATAAATCACACCGAACCACACTGTCCCAGATAAAAATTTCACCCAACCACACTGTCCCAGGTATAAATCCCACCTAACCAGACTGTCTTAGGTATAAATTATTCCACCTAACCACAATGTTCCAGGTTGTCCCAGCAATAAATACCAGCTAACCATACTGTACCAGGTATAAATTGCATCTAACTGCACTATCCCCGATATAAATCTCATCTAACCACACTGTCCCAGATTATAATTCCCACCTAACCACACTCTCCTTGGTATAAATCCCATCTAACCACACTGTCCCAGGTAAAAATCCCATAATTATGTTAACAAACTTTTTTAAAGTCTTTATTTATGTCTGGTTATTTTTATCTGGGATACACTGTATACAAAAATTACAAAATCTTACCTTCACTGCGCAATTTGTGATCTGGATCACTTATTGCCTGCAAGCAAATCAAAGGTACCTTGAAGTTTTCGACAGAATAAACCTCATTCTTGATCACAGCTTTTGCTAGCTCCACACAAACACTCAAAATCTCAGCTTTATGCTTGGAGTTACTAGTTATCCTAAATGTGTTCTCCAGTAAGGGAATTATTTTGTTTGCGACGACAATTGATGACTTTTTGGTAGGTTTGGCTATCGATACCAAGATCCAGGAGGACGGCCAAAATAATTTTTGAGTTGGTATCAAGTTTCCTTTTAAGGTATCTGTGATATTTGTCAAAAAATCCACGAATTTTTGTTCAGTGTCGTGCGATAATTTTTCGATAACAGTGCTGAAGGTGTCTAAACATTGAAGTCGCAGTTGCTCATCATTTGTTTTAAATATTTCTTTTTGTAGGTTGGACCAAATTTCTATTGAGTGATCAGAGTAGGCTGATGTTTCGAAATTTTGGCAGCCTTTTTTCTAAAAAAAGAAGCAAATAAAAAACTTGATTTTTAGACCTTAGATATTATAATGGCTTTCAAGCTTTAAAACTATTATTAAGCCTAGATCTAAAATGTGTGGTGTTACTGGATTTAAAAAAAGGTCTAGAAAACATTTCCAAAAATTAACACATGATTTTTAGTTAAACAAAAATTTTGTAGACATTTTTATTTACTCACTTACCAATATTTCAAGTGAATCCACTTTGGCAATTTTTAACTCAGACTCGAATTTTTCTACTGCTAAGCTCAAGGCACTATCACCAAAATCTGGAATAGCAGTCAAACAATCTCTCAGGCCATTTGCCAGTTCTTCTCTGGTGATTTTCTAAAATTTAAAGGCAGCTTTTAGTTCCCAAGATATTTAGAAAAAAATTCGATCTTAATGGATCCATTTAATTCCATTATTTTTAAGTAAATTTAGGGTTTAAGCACGGATCAGTTGGGTAACCTGTGGTTTAAGCATAGAAGCCACTAAATTTTTTTAAATCTTTGATATTTTTTAAATAAATGTATTTTCTATTTTGTTCTAAGAAAAATGCAGGGTGTTATTTTAAAATATAATAGAGGCTTTTTCAGCTTTATAAAAAAAGACACTCTGTAGTTTACTTACATTGGGATCTGAAGATGGGGCCTTAAAGTCAACGGGAAAATAACATGCCAACACTTCAAACATTTCTTCAGTCAAATGACCTAACTTGATAGTTCTTAGACACCTCGGCATCCAACTAAACAGGTATTTAAGGTTTTTTGGATCCCTTTCTCCATCAATTGATGATATTATTCCATAGACAAAGTCATAACTCAATGACTGAACCTCTAAAAATATAAACAAGTGCAATAAGATGTTAAAAATAGTTCCTCATTTATTTTAACTCTCTTTCTGGGAACCGTTTTTAAGATACATGTAGTTAAACATTTTAAATTTATTTAATGTAATTAGGTATGTGATTATGTGAGATTTTTAATTTTAATTAAGCATATTTTATTGAAAAGCTTTTGAATTTTTTAAATTTTGGCGCCATTTATTTCAATCTCTGTTTTTCTTATTTCATCATAAAATAAATAAAACATAGTTGAGTTCCAAATGTAAAGTTTAGTACCAATGAATTAAGAAAACAACAATTTTTCTTGGCTAAGGGGGTAAAGAAAGATTTTGTTTCTCTTGTATTTTTGTAATTACTTTACATTAAAGAACATGAAAAATACCTACCTGATGGGTAGTTTTTGATAGAGGCTTCGAAAATTTGATAAATGTTGAATCTGTCAAGTTGTTGCTGTTGTTGACATGAGACATGTTGAAAAATGGCACTAAGAATTTGGACAACTGCAGTTGGGGGTAAATTTTTATTTTTAATACACCCCTGCAGACCTTTAATAGCATGTGGGACTATCTAAAAAATAGTAAAATTTAAAATATTTATTCAATAAATGGATCCTGATACCTTCCTAGCCCATTAGCACACTCCAAGTAAACTCCATGCTATATCAGCCGTGGAATCAGTTTTTTGTAAATATCTCAGAAATGAAAGCTCCTATGAAGTTTGTGGTTATAACACAAATTATTAAGAAAAATGTGTCGTACTATATTTTGATAATCGCATATTGATGTGATGCTCTATTAAAAGGTTACCATATTTTTATTAGCATTAATGAATTTTGACCCAAATCTAATCAGCTAGTTACAGTGTCAAACACTTAGAGTAATATATATTGTTACAAATTCAAGTTATTTAAATTTTATAATTGGAATTTATTTAGGTTTAGTGTAGTATTAGGTCGATTTATCTTAAGGTTCTATTCTTAGTCTAGGTTTTAGTTGCGTTGTCTGTGGCTTGCGGTCGCGGTAGTGCGGGAACTTTCCGGACGTCGAAGGCTGCCGGAAAGTTCGAGAGAGATGGACGATCCTATATATAGGGCCGGGGTCGTGCACCAGTCAGTCAGTCACAGATACCGTACTGTAGTGGTCGTGAGATTAACACGAAGTTGATAGACCGATTATAGTAGTGAATTATTAGCAAGTTATTACTAAGTTTAATTGCGTGTTTTTGTACATAATTTGTCGAAATAAATTGACGTATCGTTTTCAACAATTGCGAGTTTTAATTTGTCGTTGGGAACCCGTAACAATTGGTGTCAGAAGTGAGATTAAAAGAAATAAATAGTGCAAAGACTGTCCTTACATATTACCACCGGATAGGACAATTGGACAGAAAAACAGTAAGTGATTTTTCCAGAATATTCGAAGAAGTTCGATATTGTTTTATTCAAAAACTAAAAGAGATATTTAAGAACCGACTTCGACATTAACTTTACAGTCCAAAAATTGATAATTAGAGAGATTTTCTAGAATATTCTATAACATTCTACGACGTTCTATTCAAAAACTAGAAGAGATATACAAATACCGACTTCGACATTAGATTAGTAATTTTAAAAGTAAGAATCAGAAAGAATTTCTAGAACATTCCATCACTTTCTACGACGTTCTATTCAAAAACTAGAAGAGATATACAAATACCGATTTCGACATTAGTTTAGTTATTTCAAAAGTAAGAATTAGAAAGAATTTCTAGAAGATTCCATAACATTCTACGACGTTCTATTCAAAAACTAGAAGAGATACACAAATACCGACTTCGACAGTAGCTTAGTTATTTTAAAAGTAAGAATTAGAAATTATTTCTAGAATATTCCATAACATTCTACGACGGTCTATTCGAGAACCAAAAGAGATAATCAAAAAGTGACTTCTACATTTGCCTAGTAGCAGAAAGAGTAGCATTTACCAGTATATTCCAGAACATTCCATTAGGTTCTATTTAAGAATTGGAAGAGATATTGAAAAACCGACTTCGACATTCGCTTTATAGCCCTAAAATAGACGTTTTAAGTGATTTATCAGGAAGTTGATGCTTACTAGACAAGGATCGGCAAAGATGGAAGATCTAACTAAAATGATGCAGGCTCTAGCAGCTCAAATGGCTCAAAACCAGGACGACATGAAACACACTATTGAACAAAATCAGAATGATATGAGACAGACCATCGAACAAAACCAGAACGATATGAAACAGACATTTGAGCAAAGATTAGATGGCATTCAAGAAAACTTCGATCAAATAAAGAGCAACTCCGAACAGCTGAGAGAAGAGTTCAAGAGTGCAACCGAAGATCTTAAGGAAGAAATAACTCAAAGAATGCATAGTGTGGAACAAAGGGTACAAAATAAATTGCGGAATGTAGAAGAAAAGGTACAAAATGTTGAAGAAAAAGTGGAGACCAAACTACAGAATGTTAGGGAAGAAGTTTTTCAAACCATAGAAGAAAAATTCCAGGACATGTCAAAACAGTTTATACAGCTTCAGAAAGAACACAACAAAATAAAAGCTCAAGGATGTGTTGTAAATTCCAACCAAAACATTAAGCCTCCAAATTTTGATGGTACGTCTTCCTGGTCTACTTATAAACAACAGTTTGAAGCTGCCGCTGCTGCAAATGGTTGGGATGATGAGGAAAAAGCTAGAGCATTGTTAGTAGCTCTACGAGAACCTGCTCTGGGACTTTTACGGTCCATTCCAGTCGAACAAAAACAGAATTATAACGCTTTAGTGGCAGCGTTAGAAAGAAGGTATGGAGACGAACACTTGCGAAATTTACATTGGTCAGAATTAAATATTCGTCAACAAAGACCAGGAGAATCATTGCAAGAGTATGAAGCAGATATCAGGAGGCTGATGTATTTAGCTTACCCAGAAATGCCAGAAAATTACAGAGATCCCTTCACGGTAGATCGCTTTATTAACGGATTACGAGACACGGACTTAGCAAAGTTACTTCGTCGAGAACGCTTCCATAATAGCAGTGAAGTGTTGATTCGAGCCCTTGAAATCGAATCATCAAATAATATGTCCAGGCCAAAAGTAAGAGCTGTTTCAATTCAGGAGGGAGAAGAAATGAGCAATGGACATGAGGTCAACTCAAAAACGCTAAACCAAATGTTTCAATCACTAATAGAGAAGATTGACTCTTTGAAAGAAAGCAGACGATCCCCTCCAAATGTAAAGTGTTTCAGATGCGGACGTACAGGGCATATTCAACGCGATTGTCGTGTCCAAATGAGGTCTCGCTCACCATCTAGTGGGACAGAGTACCGAAGAAGAGATCAGGAAAAACTAAAACTAGTCAACGCAGAGGGGCGGGTGTTGGCTAATGAGAATTTAGCCCCCAAAATTTACTCTATCAAGAGCTTAAAACATACTGCTGACAGTCTTAACATCGACGGACTTATTAATGGAAGAAAAGTTAATATAACAGTAGACACTGGTGCTGCCATATCATTGCTTAAGTTCAAAATTGCAACGAGATATAAAATTCGACCAACAGAAAAGAAAATAACACTTAAGACTGTGACTGGAGAATCCGCCGACGTGTTGGGGCAGACAGACATAGACCTACAGCTGGGGAGGTTGAAGATTCGCCACTCGGTATTAGTTGCAGACATAGAAGACGAATTTATTTTGGGAATGGACCTGATAAGTAAACATGGATTTGCGTTTGATAATAAACTTAATACCCTAAGATTTGGGAACGAAGAGTTCATTTTGTCAAATAGTCACATCAATAAAGAACCAATAAAGGTGGTGGCAGTATGCACAACAAGACTAGTCGGTAACAGTGAGACCATAATTTTTGGGAGGCTGGAAAGTAAAACATCAAGCTGCGTCGGACTCATAAGCCAACAAAACACACCCAACACCTACCTCGTTGCAAAATCACTAGTTAAAACCGATAAAGACATCCCGATTAGAGTCGCCAATATTTTCCCAAATAGTGTCAAAATTAATAAGGGGGAGGTGGTAGCATTATTTGAACCAGTACAGAAAGTAACAAGATGTGAAGAGCCAACTTCCGAGGATACAAGCAAGTTACCAATGGAGGTACTTCAGCAATTTCAGTCAACTTGGCAACATCTCACTCCAGAAGAATTTCGTAAAGCGAGAGAGTTTATAGAAGAACAAAGTAATATCTTTGAAACTAAGAGTAGTTCGGGACGCATAAACCTTATTCAACATTCCATCAACACTGGCGATGCCCAACCGATAAGACAGCCCCCAAGAAGACTACCATTGGCCAAACAAGAAGAAGTTCACAATCTCATTAATAAAATGCTCAGCGACGGTGTTATTGAAGAGTCATCAAGTCCTTGGTCATCTCCTGTGGTGTTGGTCACTAAAAAGGATGGAAGTACTAGATTTTGTGTCGATTACAGGAAACTTACCGATGTGACCAAGAAAGATAGTTACCCACTGCCAAGAATAGACAACACATTACCAACATTGGCAGGATCATATTGGTTTTCTACTCTTGACCTGAAAAGTGGGTATTGGCAAGTAGGAATCTTTGAAAGAGATAAAGAGAAGACTGCATTCTCTGCTGGAAGTGGACTTTATCAGTTTAATGTGATGCCATTTGGCCTGTGCAATGCCCCAGCTACATTTGAAAGACTAATGGAAGTCGTTCTACGAGGCCTTACTTGGAAAACCTGCCTAGTCTATTTGGATGATGTCATAGTAATGGGGAAATCATTTCAAGATCATCTAGATAATTTACGAGAAGTATTCTCAAGAATCAGGAACGCAAATCTTAAATTGAACTCAAAGAAATGTTTTCTGTTCCAAGAAAAAGTTGAGTTCCTGGGTCACGTCGTTTCCCGAGAAGGCATCCATACCGACGAAAAGAAGTTACAAGCAATAAAAGAATGGCCTCAACCTCGTGACAAACATGAATTGAGAAGCTTTTTGGGTCTGTGTACATACTACAGACGATTTGTAGAAGGATTCGCCAAAATAGCGTCTCCATTACATAGACTTACAGAAGATAAAGCTTCTTACAAATGGAATACCGAATGTGACCAAGCATTTAGAAGACTAAAAGCAGCATTATGTTCTAGTCCGATTCTTGCATATCCCATTCCAAAAGGAAAATTCATATTAGATACTGATGCGAGCAACGATGGCATAGGAGCAGTACTCTCCCAAGTACAAGATGGAGAAGAACGGGTCATCGAATTTTTCAGCAAGAAGCTATCCAAACCAGAGAGAAATTATTGTGTTACTAGAAAGGAGCTCCTAGCCATAGTTAAATCCGTAGATCACTTTCACAAATATCTCTACGGACAAGAGTTTCTGATTAGAACGGATCATGCTGCGTTACAGTGGCTCATGAAAATGAAACAACCTGAGGGGCAAGTCGCGAGATGGATAGAAAAGCTACAACAATACCATTATCAAATTAAGCACCGAGCAGGAAGGGTGCATAATAATGCAGATGCATTGTCCAGAAGACCTTGCCCCGAGGATTGTAAACATTGCAGGAAAATTGACCAGAAAGAAGGAATTACCTACGTGCGCCAGATAAAGTTAGAACCAGATGAAGAATGGATGTCGGCTTCGATTAGAACCACACAACTTAACGACAAAGATGTAGGACCTATCTTGCGATTGAAAGAAGAGAACAAGCCACGACCATCATGGCAAGATATCGCAAACCAAGGGGTGATATTCAAATCACTGTGGGCACAATGGGATTCACTGATAGTAGAAGAAAACATCCTTAAACGTGCCTGGGAAAGTGCCGATGGCAGTAGTGTAGTAGTGTGGGTTCTGGATACAAATGGTAACCATGCCATCCACTTCTCCGAAGTGGATGACCTGCTGCTGAAGAAGTGAACTTGGTATGACCTTGGGACTAAAAGAAGTGTGTAAGAAGTTGTGAGCAATGACGTAACAACCAGAGGCTGTTGAAAGGCTCTATTGGTCAATGAGTTAGGTGTCAATGCGCGAGTAGGTAAAACGGGGTGTTTTTTTAGTTTGAGCTTCACTAGGTTAGCCTGGTCTAGGTAAGTCTTAATGTGAAAAAGGCCTTAGGTAATTGTTGGTTAAAAAATAAAATAATTTCTAAAAATATTTGTTAAAATTAATCGGGATTGTCTGTGTATCTCTTATCATTGTTTATGCAGTTATAGTATAACCTTATGACCCACACACGTTCCTGTTTTATCTAATACAGCTGGTTACTTATGCTGTACAGGATGTCTCAAAGTAAATAATGCTAAAATAAAAAACTCAAAGTATGTTTTAATTATATATTTTTATTCATATATATCATATAAACCACACTCATCTCGACCATCAAATTTAAAAATAATTGATTGAAGATGTTTTTTCGCGTTATAGTTTGGATATATTTTCGTATATTCCAGCGCTGCCTCTGTTAATTTACGTTTCCATATTGTAGGTAATAATGGGTATAATGTTGGTAGTTTTTCCTCAATGATGTATCTGCACGACTCAAACCCAAAATATATCCATTCTGCTAACCATTTATAAATATTTTCATAACTTTTCTCTTCTAAAAGTTCTTCTAGTTCAAAGTCAATTTTAGTTGACCAATAATTATATTGAAAGTCCATCTTACTGTGTTCTAAATTTTAATTTACCACGTCTCGTTGTTGTATTTCGGAAAATATTTCCTTGGTTTTTTCCTGGACTTGTATTTCTACAAATATCACACAAATATGAAGAAATTTTGTTGCCTGTGCTTATTTTAACTATGTCTACTCTTCCACATTTATCACAGCGAAAATTATGATAAATTGATGGTGGTTGGGAACATTTTCTCATTTCACACGCACAACCTATCGCTACGACAGACACAGAAAAACTGATTTATCTAAAACTGTAGATGTAGATAAAGGATTATTTCATCTATGCTAAAACGATTGAACTTACTGCGTTGGTTATTTTATAGTCAACCGTTGAACAGTGTAGATCAGCAAAACTTGGTGTTTTTTGAAGTCAACCAAATACAATGTTACCAACCTATGAGTGGATTAAACCAAGAATAAAAAAACCCCGTTGCATCTATTGTACCAAAGGAAATCCACATCGACCTGCTGATTGGATTGTAACAAAACACAGTTCTTGTGAACAGAAGAAAAACGAAGAAGTTAAGAAATATATTCAACAAGGCTATCGTGGTTAAAAAGAAGTATCAAAGGTCAAAGGTTACTTTTACTTCAACCTATAAATAGGGGGATTTATAAGTTGAAACTCTTACTTTCAGAAATAACGCTTTTAAAGATGGTTGAAAATAATAGTATTAATAAAGTGTGGGATGAGATCTCTGCGTCACCAGTTATTACAGAGGACTTTATTGGATGGTTTTGTGACCATGTGAACTGGGAAGTAATTTGTCGCAAACAAAGATTATCTGATATGTTTATGGCGACCTATATTAATAAGATGCATTGGCCCAATGTGTCTAGATATCAAAATTTAAGCGAAGCTTTTATGCATATGTTTAAAAGCGAACTCTATTGGCCTTTTCTTTGTCGTTATCAACGGATGTCTGAAAATTTTATAAGAGAAAATGAATGGCGCATCGACTGGGAATACTTATTAAAGTATCAAACACATCTCTCTCCAGAGTTTTTTGAAGAGATGCGTCAAAAACATATTAAACCCGAAGAGGGGAGAATTTATGAAGAGGAGCAAATGGAAGAGTCAACTAATATTCGAAATGGGAAGAAACAGTTAAATGGTACTTCAAAGCTGTATAACAACCCATCAAATTTTAGAATATCATCAATGGGTGGCTCATTTTAGTTATTTAGTAACTGCTATAATTAGAGGATGGTTGTTCCCATTAAATATTTATTCTAAATGTAATTATATTTTAAGAAAATTAGTAAATAAAATACACCAATAAGTTTTATATGTTTTTCTTTATTTAGTACTAAGCAACATTACTTTTATCTATCCAGCTATTATGTTTATTATCAAATCCTAACCACTTTACAAACACCTTATTTTTGGCACGTTTCAAAACTTTTTCTACTAAATATATATCAGAATATTTTACTTTTTGCAGCTGAAGTTCATAGAATCCTCCCTTAATTTCATTTTTACTAGCATCCTCCAATAGGTATGTTACTGGGTTGGTGAGCTGAATTTTCTTAACAGTAAAAATTTCAGTAGACCAATTTGGCATGTATTTCTTATCAAACACACCTCGTAGTTTTGAAATGCGAACATGGTCACCAACCTTGTATTTTGGTTTAAATGTCATCTTTATATGATTATAGACCGTTTTGAGCAATAGTTTTTCATGTTTTTGTCGCACCTCTGAGGGTTTCATCCCTATAGTTCGATGTTTCCGATTGTTATAAATTTGAACAATCTTTGGTAGGATATCATACCATTTGTAAGATCCTTGATAGTTAAATTCTTTCCACATTAGGTTTTTAAGGGTTCGGTTTACCCTCTCAACAATTTGAGCCTTTTTTTCACTAAATGAACTATAGTGTTTGACCTTGTATCTTTTCAACAGTTTTTCTATAGTCGAATTGTAAAACTCTTTCCCATGATCGGTTTGAAGATGAAGTGGTACCTGTTCTTTAAACACTTTTTCTATAGCTTTCGACACTTCTTCCCCAGTTTTTGTTTTTAATGGATAGGCCCAAACATATTTCGAGAAACAGTTAATAACCACTAAAATGTATTTAAAACCTTTGTTTTCGTTTGCGTACGGTATCATCTCTACAAGATCTGCTTGAAATAGATCATTTAGTGATTTCACAATCACTCTACGTCGTAAAAAATTAATTCTAGCCGGTTTGTGTATTTCATTAACTACTTGTTGCTTAACATCTGTAATAAAATTATTAACCATCTCTGTTCTAAATAATATTGGCTTCTTGCAGCTCCTCAACTATAGAGTAGATTTCGTTTGTGTGACCTGTGTTGCCAGCTGTCTGAGATGCTAATAATAAACGTAACCGTTGTACAAGTTCATTAGGATCATCCCAGTACACGTACTCTATAGGACTATTGGAGTACTCCATTTCCTCCTTTAGATCTCCACCTTTATATGTGTCACTAAACAGTTTCTTAAATTTTGTTGAGTAGCTATCGGTTATCACATCTCCAGAGGCCTTATGATGTTTTCTGTTTGCATAGGTGTGTTCAATAATGTCTCGAAAGGCGTCTGCGTCATCTTGGGTGTACTTTGTAGGCATATTTTTTCGAAAGAGTAATTTGTACAAACCATGTGTACCTTTATAGCGTTTACCTTTTATAATTAAATCAGCTCCATCAAATTCAATTTTCGAATCACCAATATAAAAATTGTCAATATCATCTCGCCGTACACGAAACTTGGAAAAATAATTTTGTGGGTCAGAAGGCACGGTGGATGGATCATCTAAAAATTCTTTAATATAGCTTGCAAGTGAAGGATGAAACTGACTGTAGTAATCATTCTCGGATTTATTCATCAAGTCTCTAAGTCGTCCGTTTTCAAACTCCTCTTGCTTTCTGGCCTCATTCTGTGTAAAGTTCTCTGCTGCATCTTTTAACACTGCTTTTCTCAAAAAGTAACCACTTGTGGTGGGATTATTTGGTTTTTTAGCACACAAATTTAATTTTCGTTTTGCTCTCTTTTCGGTTGTCGGTGTTGTAGGATTTGGGTTTCGAGGAGTTGACTGGAATAAGTCTTGTATGTAAACGCTTGGTTCAGGCATCTGTTTTTCATCTTCTTCTGCTCTGTTATTATCAAAATTCTTATGAAAAACCGATGAAGTTTGCAGATCTTCAAGTTCTTCCTGTTTTTCTTGTTGTTGTTTTTCGTTTTCTTGCTTGATTTTTTGAGGAGTTGTCAATCTGGGTGATAATGAAGGTATATTGACCAGTTTCGGAGGCTTTTTATCGGTTAAACTAGATTCAATATTTTCCAAGTGTTTTGTAATGGGTTGAAATAGGTTAGCCTGTGAAATCTGACCCTGTTTTAACAAATTTAATTTCTCACGTATTACTTTTCTTTTAGAAATTAATTGTTTCTTTAAGTTTTTTTCACCACCACTAACAATTTTTATGTTTTCTTCTGACATTTTTATCTATGTTATCTCTACAAGTGTGTTAAAACTATTAACACTAAGCAGTATTTGAATCTAAAGATATATAAAGTTATCAAAACGATACCTATATCTTCCCTTATCAATATCACAATCTTTAAAAACTGTCAAAAAATCATACGGTTTTTTCCAGCAAAATGCACACATCTTTTGAAATTCATCAAATGTCATATCAGTGCCAATATGGTTGGTGTATATATGTTTTACATTTAGTAAATCTTGTTTGAATAAAATTAAAACGTTGGCATTGTCTCTTATTAAATGTTTAGGTATTTTTGCATATGTTTGAGAGAGATAGAAACTGTCAATATTATTATGTCGACCCATACTAAAGTAGTCACGCATCACATCTTGTTTATCGCAGGCTACGTCATCAAATATGAAAATGGAAAACGGATTTGCTTCTGATGGAGGAATTATATTTTCGCCACTGTTGTAAGCATAGTACCCTATTTCTTTAATGGGTTTTAATAGATTCTCTAAATATAAATACTTTGGCTGGTATAGACTTTTTGAATACACATACACATTTTTAAACTTTAAACCGTTTGAATGTTCCAAAAGGCTCAATATAAGGTTGGTTTTTCCACAGTTTGATGGGCCCACGATAAGACATCTAATAGATGATGGAAACAGGAAACCATGTCTTGATGTAGTACTTGCATTAATATCATGGTTTTTAACTTCTAAACGCACTTTTTGTTTAACAATCTTTTTCATTTTCTATAGAAATATTATGTCAACTTAACACTGTTGAACTGGTAATGTATAAAAAAAGTAAAGACCCTGGTTTTTATTTAGTCTTAAGTGAAACGCTATGAAGTACTATGTTAGTTCAAACGTTAAAGGGCAAGGGTTGTTAAACAGTGCTATAAATAATCTGCCCTTCGAAATGCATATCCCAGGGTTTTCTTATTGTGGACCTGGGACTAAGCTAGAGAAACGTTTAGCTAGAGGGGATAAAGGTATTAACCAGCTTGATAGAGCATGCAAAGATCATGACATTTCCTATTCAACTAATATGGAGTTGACCGACCGTCATGAGGCAGATAAAGTTTTAATGAGAAAAGCTTTAGAACGGATGCGAGCAACGGATTCAGGCTTGTATGAAAAACTGGCTGCTTCTGGTGTGGCTGCTGCTATGGGTACCAAGCTAAAACTAGGGATGGGTATGGTAAATAATGTATCAAAAACTGATCAAGTGCCACGTTTAAAGGCAGTGCGTCAGTGCCTAAATATGATTCAACGTGGGATAAAGATGACAAAAAATTATTTAGGCTCTCTTGAAACTCTAGAGGGTCAAATTAAAAATCCATCACAAACAACGAGAAAATCATCATCATCTAAACCAAGAAAACCACGGTTAAAAAAAGTAAAAAAAGATGAACCTGAAACAGAAGCTATGGAAACTAATTCACCCCCTTTACATAAAGAACCAACATTGTTAAGAGTCAAAAGAAAGAGAAAGTTAAGCGACTCGGTGGATATTCCTTTTAAATTACCAAAATTTTTAAAAGTCAAACGAAAGAGAAAGTTAAGCGATTCGGTTGATGTTCCCTTTAAATTACCAAAAACCGACACAGCTGCTGTTTTGAGTGAAGGACCATTGGAGCAGAAGTCACTAAAGCGGAGACTAAGCATTGATGGTGAAGAAAATGACAATATGCATAGCAACATTAAAAAACCAAAAGTTATATAAATCTTAAACACCTTCAAACACACATATCAGTTGCTTTCATTCTTGTGTAAACTTTCAAGGTAGTAACATCATTCTTAAAAAATGAGTAAAACGAGAAAATCAAGAAAACCCATAAAAAGTAGAAAAACATCAACTTTTAAAAGAAAGAGGGCACGAATTGTAAAGAAAAAAATCAAAACATTGAGTTTCAGTCAAGCAACAAAAAAGATAAAAGATAGATTAAAACAACGAAAACCACAAGACATTGAAACCGCAGTCAAAGTTGCTCTCAAGACAGCGGAAAAAAACAAAGGAAAAGTACGACCTGCACGAATAATAAAACTACCAAAAAAGGGTGGTTTTTTGCCTCTAATACCAATCATGGCGACCCTCTCTGCCCTTGGTGCTTTAGGGAGTGGCACAGCAGGAATAGTGAAAGCCATTAATGCTGCTAAATCTGCAAATCAACAATTGCAAGAGGCTCAACGACATAACCAAAGTATGGAGTCCATTGCTATGGGTAAAGGATTATTTCTCAAACCATATAAACTAGGAATGGGTCTTTTTTTACACAAAGGTGGATGTCAAAAAACAAAAACCTAAAGTTTTTCAAGAAAACTTTACCGATTTCACTACCACAGCGAGCTCTTACAAATATTGACCTGAAAAAGAATACAAAGCTGTTAAAAATTAAACATTTTAGAGGTGTGTTTATGAGAGATGAACTACCCTCAAAGATACATAAATTTGAGTCGGGGATAATTAATTTAGATAGTAGCAGAGGATCAGGAAGTCATTGGACTTGTTATAAGAAAATTAAAAATAATGTACACTATTTTGATAGTTTTGGTAATTTACGACCTCCTATAGAATCTGTAAGATACTTTAGTTCTAATGGTGACTCAAAAGTACTGTATAATTATAACCCCTACCAGACTTATGATTCTGTAAATTGTGGACACTTGTGTTTAAGTTTTTTGTATTACTTTAAGGGTTAATAAAAAACGTCTACTAAACTACATGGTTTTTCATTTATCAGTGAACCGCTATATAGTAAACATGTCCTACACCTTTACCTTATCAGGAAAATCATCACTCCTTTCAGCAAACATCTATCCACCTATAGTGCTAAACGAGCTTGAGCAATATGATTTGGGGCTCATTAATTTCGAAAGTTACAACTCAATACCGAATGTGGATAGTTCAAATAATTTATTTTGTTTTAATGATGATAAAATTATAAAAATACCTGAGGGGTCATACGAAATTAAGGACTTGAATAATTTCCTAAATAAATACTCAAATCAAACTTTAAAGGAGGAACAATTTGAAATAAGTATAACAGCTAACCATAATACCTTACAGTGTGAGGTTATATGCAATAAAAAGATTAATTTTGAAAAGGAAAATTCCATTGGAAGTTTACTAGGATTTGCAGGAAAAACTCTAGAGGCAGATAAAAAACATATATCTGAAAATCCGGTTGATATATTAAAAGTGAATGCTATATGTGTTGAGTGCAACTTGGTTATAAACTCTTATAATAACGGAAAAGCAGTGCACATGTTACACATGTTTTACCCCTCTTCTCCTCCAGGTTATAAAATTATAGAAAGACCCTCAAATGTGATATATCTACCAATCAGCACTCATTATATTGATGATATTTTACTTAAAATAACTGACCAAGATGGAAAACCCATCAATTTTCGTGGAGAAGTGGTCACGATTAGACTGCATCTAAAAAAATCCGTTTAAAAATGGTGTTTTTGTATAATCATAATACTTTTGGTATTCCTTATGAAGAAATTACCGCCTTAGAGGAAAGTCATAAAATTTATAAGAAGAAGATTGATAGTGTACAACCATTTAGTAATAAACAGCTAGTCAAAGAGCTAACACCTGAAAATAGAGCTTTTTTAGTATCTTTAGGATTTAAACTAAAAGGACAATAACTACCATCATAGGCAAAAGACTTAAGAAATTTTGGTATAATTTAAAAGTACGTGTCAGTTGTGGTATAAGAAGAATATTTTTTTCAGTGCGGTGTAGTTTAAAGTGTTTTGAAAAAAATGAGTCGTAACATTCTACGAGTGGGTGAAAACGTGCTCTATGATAATTCGATTGTGAGTTACCAACTACACACTCATCAACCATATGCTTCAACCACCTTAAACAACAATGATGAAATCCGAATTCCGATACAAACTCAAGACATCTATACCCTGCCTAGTGAAAGTGTTCTTTACCTTGAAGGAAAAGTACTGAAAGATGACAATACTGCCAGTACTAATGTGCACTTTGTAAACAATGGTTTAGCACATTTATTTGATGAAATTCGTTATGAGTTAAACAATAAAAGGTTACTGCTCATTCAAGGAAAGTGATGGTAACACCCTTCAAAATGCTGGTTGGACACTTAAAGAAAATCCACCTATATTAAATGGTTCCGGTAATTTCAATATATGTTTACCCCTAAAAACCCTTATGGGGGTATTTGAGGACCATCACAAGATTATTTTAAATGTACGACAAGAACTCGTGTTGATTCGCAGCAATTCCGATTTAAACGCTTTAATTGAAACTGAGGATAAAAAAGAAAAATATAAGGTGGTGTTAAATAAAGTTCATTGGAAAATTCCACATGTTAGAGTGTCAGATGATCAAAAATTACGCCTTTACAAGTATTTAGAGGGTAACAGAGATCTCAATATTAGTTTTCGAAGTTGGGAATTGCATGAGTATCCACAACTTCAAACTACCACTAATCACACATGGGCAGTGAAAACTTCAAATCAACTGGAGACACCACGTTTCATTATTATTGGATTTCAGACAGATAGAAAAAACTTGTTTAGTAAAAATATGAGCCGTTTTGACCACTTATCATTAACCAATTTAAAAGTCTATTTAAACTCCGAAGTTTTTCCATATGATAATTTAAATTTAGATTTTGATAACAATCAGTATGCTATTCTATATGAAATGTATGCCCAGTTTCAAAAATCCTATTATTACCACGATCAAAGCGAACCTTGTTTTCACCCGATAAGCTTTAAAAATGATGCTCCACTGGTAGTTATCGACTGCTCTCGACAGAGTGAAGACGTGCTCAAAGGTGGTGCAGTTGACATTAGAATTGAGTTTGAAACGAAAAAAGCTGTACCTGATAAAACTATAGCCTACTGTTTAATATTGCACGATCGACTTGTGAAATACAACCCTCTAACCAGTACCGTAAGGGTAGTTTAAAGAAAAAAAATGTTTATATTGGATGTGCAAGGTTTCCAGTACAAAGACACTGAATTTATATGTAAGGAAATAGCTATATTAAACACCCATACTAATGAAGTTCGGCACCATATCGTTAATTTACCTATGAAGTCCATCTGGTTACATCAAGACTTTAAACATCAAGCTGAATGGAATACAAACAAACTTCATTGTATAAATTGGGACACTTTTGATTTTAGTTATTTACCATTTGAAAACCTCGCTTTATTTATTAAGGATTTAATTCAAAATGAAACTGTGTTTGTAAAAGGAAATGAAAAAAAAGTTTGGTTATGTAATTTAGTTAATAATAATGTTGTAGATTTATATGACTTGGGATGTCCCAATATTAAAAAATTAAAAAATTATTGTAATGATAAGTTTCACTGTGAAATGCATAATAATAATTATTTAAATTGTGCTAGAGAAAATGTAATTTTGTTAAATAGATGGTATTTAAATAAAAAGCATATTCAGTTTTAACCCTTTATTTATTTATTTATTTATATTATACATCCTTTAACTAATACTCTAACTAAAATTACCACTTTTGTGACTCCTCAAAGTGAACATCATCATCCACCAATGAAATCGCCTGTGATAATATATCCATCTCATTGATGGATGATGATGATGATGATGTGGTCGCCATCGCTCTTTTTCTTCTAGGTGAAGTCATCTTCTTCCCAACAGCTGCTGCAACAGGCGGCGGAGGAGGAGGAAGCATGGTTTCAGGCCCATCCGCGGTTTGATGTAAATTTATCCCATATTTTTTGCTTGCCTTTTCTAATAATAAATACTCCTCCTCATCATCTGCCTGTATCTTATAGAATTTCACAGGCAATCTAGCAAACTTTTGAATTAATGTCTCCTGTTTTGAGGTGTATGACAACTTGACGAATACTTTTTCTCCCTTCATTTCGATTCGTTCCACTCCATAGCTGAAAGCAAGAACAATAAAAAAAATTAATAACCTAATATAATAAGTAAAATAAAAGCACATCAAAAGCATAATATAAAATAATAGGTCCTGTTAACTTTAAAATATTTAAAAAAATTTGTTATAAAACTACCTATATCAAAATGTATCAAAAATAAATCTCTTCTGAAGTTTATTAAAAAACAACAAATCTCTTAACAAAAAAAACCGTATATATATATAAAATATATTAAAAAATAAAAAATATATTAAAAAATAATATATATTTTTTGTTTTTTTTTTTTGTTTTTTTTTTATAAGTTAAAGTTTTAACAAATAATAACAAAACTTACCTGAACAAATTCTTTACACACACATAGACCATTTTCGGTGGACAGTTAATGCGATCTAATGAATACACAATCAAAGTCGATGGTTTGTTTGCCATTTTTATTTTATTATTTTTTTTTATTATATGTTAATAAACTGTTTCAGATGATTTCTAGTTCAAAATTTTTGGTATATATAACCAATTTTTAGCTGACATAGCACTATTTTGGCCACTTATCTAAACCATGTTTTCACTTATCCATAGGCGTATCATTAGTTAAAATTTTGGTGTGGGGAGATAGTTTTTCTTATAACCAAGATGACAGCGATACTTCTATAGACTAGCTGCATCCTTTACATTTTAGTACAACTTTTTGCAACTTTTTTTGTTGGCCTATGCTATTTGTTATGGGAAACCGCTGATAACTGTCAAAAGTTGTTTCAAAAATGATGAATCGGTCTGTAATAGGGACTTATTACAATAAATGGATTTAATACTGCTTAGCCGTATTGTGACAGTATTATATAGAAAACTAACAACTGATCTCTCAAAATTGACATACTAAAGTCGAATTGAAAAATATAGTCATTTGTTTTTTTTTTTTAAATAAAGACAGACACTAATAAATCTAAGTTTTATTACAATAAGTCCCTAATATATTGAATTTTAGGTTACAAACTGTCATATTTTACTATTTTGACATATCACGTGACTTTTAAAGCAGTCAAATTATTTTTGTTGGTTTAAATTAATTAAATATATATACAATATTAAAGTAGCGTCGCCTATGACTACACCTAAAAAGTGCTGACCAATATATTTTAGTTTAAATATAAAAAACACATTTTTGCTAAATAATACATTTTTATAAAATTTACTAAACATTATGTTTTGATTTGAATAAAAAAAATGTTCATTTTTACAGACTAGTGGCGTTGGTTACATTGTATTAAATCATACGTCAGTCATGTGCTTGTTATGGAATTTTCCAGGCTTTAACTATACAAGTGAAAATGAAAAGTTTTGCAAACTAAATTCCGAGCGTTTAAAATTAAACTCAAATGTCTTTTTGACACTTTTGACAGCAATTCTATGCACATCCATCAATCCAACTGTTAAAAAAGTTAGGTTATTGTGAATCTGGCAACATGTGCTATGCTTTCTTACATTTGTTACTTAAAAAATTTCCCTCGTATTCAAGAAGAACTTTCTTATCAAACCAATATTTAATTATATTTTGACAACGTATGAATTCATTCTGACAAAGACCGTTGTTCATAACATATCTTGCACAGTTGAATATTATAGAAAAAATGAGTTCCCAAAGTTTTGATGTGTTGGTGTCTGAGTCTGTAAAAAAGGTTGAACAGGTGAGTAGACTGGTGAAAACAAGAGAGGAATTTAATTATTGGATAGTTTTTCTTCTAAATTTAATTTCAACCGTAAAAAGTTCTGTAAAAAATAAACTTGATTGTGTACAAAACTTTTCTAAATTAGAATCGAATTTGGCACTTTTAAAACATTATTTAATATTACTAAAAAATAAAAAAAGAATTCATTTTGGCAAAACTAATAGGGTGAGGTCGGTCAAAAAAAATTTGGTTTGGGAAGATGTTGAAACGTGCTTTGGTGGTAGAATTACAACAGGTATTATCACTAATTTTACCATTAAAGACCCTAAGATTTTCTTTAAAAAGGCATTCAAGAGTTTTTCAAGTCAAATTAAAAAGTCACTTAAAAATTCAATTTTAAAAGTTAATGTCATTTTTTCGGGGAATTTTATTAAATTACATGAAGGTACTACGCAAACTGATGTGAAGGCTTTTTCTACGAGAAACAGTATAATAGACCAAACAACAAATTTAAAAAAATGGTATGAGGAAAATGTTTCTCAAAAAATATTAACCAAGATGGAGGATTTTCAAGAGCGAGATTCTGGTTGGGCTCTGTATGAAATTCTCCATCTTAAGGTTAATATTAATAAACACACCCCAATCAACTGTGGTGATTCAACTTATGTTGAGTCACCGCAGTGGATTAAAAACACCAAGGGGGTGATCAATATTCAAAATAAAGATAATTATTGTTTTCTTTGGTCTATTGTGGCTGCTTTACACCCTGCTGCTCATAATAGGAATATAACTTACTCGTACCCTCATTTTAGTCAGGTGGGACTGAATTATGAAGGTTTGGAATTTCCTATACGACTAAAAGACATTTCAAAATTTGAGAAACTTAATAATTTATCAATAAATGTTTTTGGAGTTGAAAAGAATGAAATCCTACCTATCTGTTTAAGCAAATCAGATTTTTCCAAACGAATTAATTTACTTATTTTATCGTGTGGTGATGATGATGATGTAGTTGATAGTGAAAATGAGATGGATATAGATTCTGAAAATTATGAAATTCTCAACCCCAATAAAAGAATCTATCACTTTGCCCTAATAAAAAATCTTTCACGTCTTATATCAAGTCAGGTGGGTAGACAAAATAATAAAAAATGGGTATGTGATAGATGTTTAAATTGGTTTGTTTCTGAGGCAGTGCTGCAAAAGCATTATTTAGATTGTAAAAATTTAAATTTTACCAAACTAACTCTACCAAAGAAAAATGACGACATTTTGAAATTTACAGAATTTAAAAATAAAGAGCAAGTGCCTTTTACAATTTTTGCTGATTTAGAAAGTTTGTTGGAAAAAATTGACAACGATGATAAAAGTGCATCATCACCATCGAATACACAAAGAATTCAACACCATATTCCTTTTGCGATTGGGTATTATGTGAAATGTTCATATGATAACTCGCTCTCCTATTATCATCAAATTGTAGGAAATGATTGCATTTCACGTTTTACTCATGAGCTGAAAAGAATAGCAGAAAAGTTGAGTAACATTTTTTCAAATATTGTTCCTTTAAAACCGTTAAACACACTGGAAAAGTTTGATTTTAATAATGCAACCCATTGTCATATCTGTGAGAAGGCTTTTCAAGAGGGAGACAGAAAACATTTAGATCATTGTCACTTGACGGGAAAATATAGGGGAGCAGCTCATCCGGGTTGTAATTTAAATTTTAATGATTCACACAGTGTTCCTGTAGTATTCCACAACCTTTCTGGTTATGATAGCCATTTCCTTATAAAATCTTTAGCAAAGGAGGTAGAGGGTAGAATTCAACTTCTCCCTGTAAACAAGGAAAAATATATTTCGTTTACTAAATACATTGAAGGCACCAAAGTAAATTTTCGTTTTATTGATTCTTTTCGGTTTATGCCTTCCGCGTTGGACAAACTAGCTTCATATTTAGATGATTCCAAAAAGACAATTTTAAAAAGTTTTTACAAGGAAGAGGAAAAATTTAATTTAGTTACTCGTAAGGGTGTCCTGCCCTATGAGTATCTCGATTCTTGGGAAAAGCTATATGAAACTGTTCTTCCTCCTAAAGACGCATTTTATAGTACTTTGGAAGGAAAAGGTGTTTCAAATGATGAATACAAAAGGGCACAAACAATTTGGAATACCTTTAATATTAATTCGCTTTTGGAATATGCGCTTTTTTACATGAAAATTGATGTAATTTTGTTATCTGAAATAATGAGCTCGTTCCGTGACATCTGTCTCTCCACCTATAAACTTGATCCGCTTCATTATTTTACCAGTCCAGGATTGGCCTTTTCAGCCATGCTTAAACAGTGTAAAATAGAGCTACAACTTTTGACTGATGTTGATATAATCATGTTTATAGAAAGAGGTATAAGAGGTGGAGTTTCACAGTGTTCAAACAGATATGCCAAAGCCAACAATAGGTACATGGGAGAGTCATACAACCCCAATAAGGAAACATCATATTTAATGTACTATGATGTTAATTCACTTTATGGCACAGCTATGACTCTACCATTGCCCTATGGTGGTTTTGAATGGGTTCATAACAATTCATTCACTGAGGAGGATATATGTAATATTTCAGATGATAGTCCCATAGGGTACATTTTTGAAGCAGACATTTCATACCCTGCTAACCTATTTGAAATACATAAAGACCTTCCTGTCTGCCCTGAACATCGAGTGCCACCCAACTCAAAAAGTAAGCTACCCAAACTGATGACTACACTTTACAATAAAGAGCGATATATCATCCATTATCGTAACTTAAAACAGGTCCTTGGTTTGGGTTTAAAAATTAGAAAAATTCATAGAGTCCTTAAATTTAAACAGTCTCAATGGTTGAAACCCTATATTGAATTAAACATCCATATGCGTCAGCAAAGTAAAAATGAATTTGAGAAAAACTTTTACAAATTGATGATTAATTCAGTATTTGGCAAGACTATGGAGAATGTTCGAAAATATAAGGATGTTAAGTTGGTAACTCGATGGTCGGGTCGTTTTGGTGCGCAATTCTATATTTCAAAACCTACTTTTCATAGTTTAACCATATTTGATAAAGATATGGTTATTATTGAAATGTCTAGAAACAACATTATTTTCAATAAGCCCATATATGTAGGATTTACAATTTTGGACTTGTCAAAAACTTTTCTTTATGAATTTCACTATAACTATATTAAAACGAACTTTGGAGATAAAGCCCTTTTGCTATATACGGATACAGACAGTTTAATTTATAACCTACATGTTGATGATATATACAAACATATGAAAACTGACATTGACAAATTTGACACATCTGACTACCCACGAGACAATATTTTTAACCAAACAAGTTTCATGGCTAATCGGGCAAAAAGGAGTTTTTTTGTTTTCCTTATATTTTTCCGTGGGTAGCTTGAAAGCTTAACCTCACGGGGGTCCAAGATCTAATGGACACCTAATAAGTGTTGACAGTTAACCGTTTCGTCCTTATGGGACTCCTCAGAACACTGCTGGTCAAGTGACAAATCTTGCGAAGTTAATCAGACGGTTTTGTCTCTAATTAAATGTAATTAGTGAGCGAACTATAGCAAGAGGCGCCATCTACCGAGATACGAGAGAAACAAAAAACCAAAAGCAGGGAACAACACTACTATACAGTGTCGATCAATGAAAAGATCGAATGCAAATAAAAGAAAACAACTATACTCCGTGACCTACGACAGCTCTTTGTCTTTTCAGGCCGGATCAACGCATTTTGCATTTTTACCCGTCATCAAGACAGTGAACGTCAATCAACGGAATTAATACTAATACTGTTAGTATTATTTGGCTTAAAAATTCCGTTGATTGACGTTCACTGTCTTGATGACGGGTAAAAATGCAAAATGCGTTGATCCGGCCTGAAAAGACAAAGAGCTGTCGTAGGTCACGGAGTATAGTTGTTTTCTTTTATTTGCATTCGATCTTTTCATTGATCGACACTGTATAGTAGTGTTGTTCCCTGCTTTTGGTTTTTTGTTTCTCTCGTATCTCGGTAGATGGCGCCTCTTGCTATAGTTCGCTCACTAATTACATTTAATTAGAGACAAAACCGTCTGATTAACTTCGCAAGATTTGTCACTTGACCAGCAGTGTTCTGAGGAGTCCCATAAGGACGAAACGGTTAACTGTCAACACTTATTAGGTGTCCATTAGATCTTGGACCCCCGTGAGGTTAAGCTTTCAAGCTACCCACGGAAAAATATAAGGGAAACAAAAAAACTCCTTTTTGCCCGATTAGCCATGAAACTTGTTTGATTTTTAAATTCACGGGTATGAAATTTCACGTTTGTTAATATTTTTAACATGCCATTAAAAAATAAAAAAGTTTTGGGGCTCATGAAAGATGAAAATAATGGTGCTATAATGACAGAGTTTGTAGGATTACGGTCTAAAATGTATAGTGTGAAGATTTTGGAAAATAAGAGCGATTTGCAAAATCTTCAAACTAAACTTGAGCAGAAAGGTCTTTCATTAACAGAGGTTCAGGAACAATGTTTAAATTTAAATATTAGTAAAAGGGCAAAGGGTGTAAAAAAGGCTTCACTTAGAAAAATTACATTTAATGACTATCTTGAGTGCCTTTTTAAAAATAAAATCACAGAGATCTCTCAAACCATGATCCGATCTCACAAACACGAAGTGTACACAATCAAACAAAAAAAGATTGCTTTAAGTCCTTTTGACGATAAACGTCAACTATTACCCCACTCCACCAACACAGCACCATGGGGCTATCCAATAACTTAAATAAATCTTAAATTTAAACTAGTCTACAGAATCCTCTCAACTTGTTCAGACATCGGACACTGTGTGTCTAGCATTGATATCTAGGAGTTAATGGTGTCTAGGAACTCATTAAACTAGGTAAGTAAACAACCTAAAAAAAAAATTAACACCTAGAAGAAAAAAAAATGATAAATAAAAAATCTGTAAAAAAATTATACTTACCTTTTAATTGTTATTTCAGTCTAACCGAGATACCACCACCACAATGAACAAGAAATCATCACATCAAAAAACAGAAAAAGACAACCTAGAAATTTATCAAGCTACAAATAAAACATCACCACAAGGATGGCAGAAGAAAAATAACATAAAAAAGACTGCAGAATGTGTGACAACCAAGCAACTTGGGTTTCTGGACCAGATGGATAGCAGTAGTAGTAGTAAAAATGTATGTGTTTACTGTAAAAGAAACGTTTGTTTCTGTCAAAACTATTCACATTGCAATATTGGCACTAGGCTTTGTTCTAGTTGTAAGCAAATGTTTTGTTTTTGCAAGAAATCAATTGAACATCATAAGAACATAGAAAAATATTACACAGTAAGAGGTGAACAAGACCTATTTTGCTATGAGCAAATATCTCCTTCTCCTCGTTAATATATGTTTAAAATTAAATAAATTAAAAATAAAATATTTGAAGTATATTTTCTTATTTTTTCAGATCCAAAAGACATGTATCCTGTGTCGTGCACAAGTACCAAACAACTTTCGGATATGCAAATTTTGTTTATTGGAATCTGCAATCAAATACCCAGAAACAAGAAAATTGGCATGCAGAATTTTTCAACAGAAATATAATTATAACATCAAGTTTGACTAATTTTTATATTTTTTCTTTCACTATTTTATTTTAATAAAAAGACTTACCAAATATTATTTAATAAATCACTTATTGCTTTTCTTTGATACCCTATCCTCTTTTTTGACTCATTTTATATAAAATTTATTTTGAAAAAATGTATCATATCAATCAAAAATGCTTACTATAAACTATAAACATCTCCCAGTATACAAAATTATTATAAAAGTTGCATCATATTTTTGCTAATGAGATAAAATAAGAACATGTGTGGGGTCACTAAGGTTATCCAACAAGATACTCGTGCAATCATTTTTTTAGAAATTATTTTATTTTTTAACACACAGAGAAAATAACAGGCTATCCCGATTAATTTTAACAAATATTTTTAGAAATTATTTTATTTTTTAACCAACAATTACCTAAGGCCTTTTTCACATTAAGACTTACCTAGACCAGGCTAACCTAGTGAAGCTCAAACTAAAAAAACACCCCGTTTTACCTACTCGCGCATTGACACCTAACTCATTGACCAATAGAGCCTTTCAACAGCCTCTGGTTGTTACGTCATTGCTCACAACTTCTTACACACTTCTTTTAGTCCCAAGGTCATACCAAGTTCACTTCTTCAGCAGCAGGTCATCCACTTCGGAGAAGTGGATGGCATGGTTACCATTTGTATCCAGAACCCACACTACTACACTACTGATGGCCTTACTGTGATTAATCAAGTAGTGGTTCCTAGGAGCATGGTAGACAATATAATGGCCGAATGCCATGGTGGAAAATCAGGCGCGCACCTAGGCATAAATAAAACCATGGACAAAATTCGAAACCGATTTTATTGGGTCAATTACTTTCAAGATGTGAAAAACTGGTGCCGCCGATGTTCGACTTGTGCAGCCAGCCAAGGTCCCAAAACAAGGTCCAGAGGTCAAATGAAACAATATAACGTAGGTCTGCCATTCGAACGCATTGCTATTGATGTGGCCGGACCATTTCCAGAAACTAAAAAGGGCAACAAATACATCCTTAGAAATAAAATTTCGGACTTCCATTGTCTTTATTTATTTTAAAACACGACGTTTCGGTTAGTAAGTATCTCTAACCGTTATCAAGTGTGAACTAAACAATCTAGTCTCTAGGCTACTACTTATACTACTTGGTGTGCAGTCAGGTGTGACGGCCCGCCCCCTTTTTTTAATCCTAAGACGCCTGTTTTCCTTAAGGAGTGGTTTCCATATGTTTGGTATGTCCGTGCTTGGTTGACTGAAAACTTCTTTATTCTGCATTATATCGCAGCTTCAATAAACTTTCGTTTTCGCCAATGCGACTCCTTATGTAAAACTTTAGCTTCTGACCACTGAATCCTGTGATCATTTGACCAAGCATGATCTGCTAAACCGGATTTTTCAATATCCCCTAATTGGGTACTTTTTAGATGTTCATTTACTCTAACCTGAAGAGGGCGTTTCGTTTCACCTACATATGATTTACCACACTCACACGGGATTTGGTAAATACATTCCTTATTATTTGAGGGATTGTCTGGTTTTGTTTTAGTTACAAAACTTCTTATCGTATTTCCCGAAGAAAATACTGTTTTTATATTATAGTGTTTAGCTATTCGTCTTATGTCTTCTGAAATCCCTTGAACATATGGAATGTTAATAACACCTAACGGATTATTATTTTGAGAATTTGGTACATTTAGTTTGTTTTTAATTTTAAATATCGTTGAGTTTATTAATTTCTCGGAATAACCATTCTGTTGTAAGTCCTTTTTGATGTTGTTAATTTCTGTGGTTAATTCTTCATTATTACTACAAATATTTACGGCTCTTAAATACAAACTTCTTATAACTCCTTGTTTTGTTGCAACAGAATGATTAGACTTAAAATTTAGGTACTGTCCCGTGTGTGTAGGTTTCCTATATACAGTGGTTTGAATGTTTCTGTCTAATCGTTTGACAAGAACATCCAAAAAAGTGATAAAGGAAGAAGAACACATTTCATTCTTGTGCGAGGCGCGCGACAGTGGTGTCATTCCGGTTGGTTTCCGCCTAAAAGCCAACTTTCCGGGAGTGAGAACGAAGAAGATCTTAGAGAGGACAAGCCAAGCACTAATCCGATCCCAAATCAGTTACCATCGATGGAGAAAAGCCAACTACAACGCCGACATGGAGGAGCGATTTGACGAAATTAGACGACACACATGGGAGGAAGACTACGAACCGATACTGAGTAAAATTGACAGTACGTGCAACAGAGAACGACAGAAGATACGATCAACTCACCGAGAAAAACTTAAGAAACTACAGACACGTACTCAAGATAGAACAGACTCAACAACACCAAGCACTATAGTGAACATCTCCAAAAGGACTCTGAGCACCAACGAAGAATTGGTACTCAGTAAGGGACTTAAGTTCGCCATTGCACCGGCACAGACACCGACACTGGAAATTATTGCAGCAATAGAGACCGTTAGTCTACCTCAACCCGAAGCTGATGAGTTTCGCCATAAAGTAAGAACAACGTTGGACAGAAAGAAGCAACAAAAGACAAACATCACCAGTCAAGAACAACGGGCAATCAAGAACCTGCAGGCTGACAAATCAATCAAGATTCTACCGGCCGACAAAGGAAACGCAACGGTGATCATGGATGTCGAGAATTACGACAAAAAGATCCAAGAAGTTCTGGAGAAAGGAGACTACAAGCAACTACCCAAAGACCCAACCACCACCATAGAAGGACGCATCTACAGGACTTTGAAGAAGTATGCTGAAAATATCCCGGACGCTGCTAGATCCCGCCTGACTCCACACCACAGTAAGGCACCACATTTTTATGGATTACCAAAGATCCATAAGAAGGATATACCACTGCGACCAATTACCAGCTCCAGGGACTCACCGACCAGCACTTTGTCGAGGTTTTTGTTGGACATAATTCAACCACTACAGGGTAAGTCCGAATCTTTTGTCAAAAACTCGGAACATTTTGTGGAGGTTTTAAAAGGTATCGACTAGATCCCGGCGATAGATTTGTAAGTTTTGATGTAGAAAGTCTCTACACCAACGTGCCAATAAATGAGTCACTCAGTATCATTAAAAACAAATTACAAACTGATGATACACTTCACGAGAGAACAACGCTATCGGTGGAGGGGGTGATGGATCTTTTGGAGCTCTGTCTCCGTAACTCTTACTTTCAAGTGAAAGATAAGTTTTACGCGCAAAATGATGGACTCCCAATGGGTTCATCTCTTTCGCCAGTGGTAGCAAACATCTACATGGAGTGGTTCGAGGGCCATGCGATCAACACAGCAAGAGTCAAACCAAAACTATGGCTACGATACATGGATGACACATTTATTATATGGCCGGAAAATGATGACGAACTACAAAATTTTCTACACCATTTAAACGGTATTCGACCAACAATCAAGTGCACCATGGAAATTGAAAAAGATTCGGCCTTACCTTTTTTGGATGTTCTTGTCAAACGATTAGACAGAAACATTCAAACCACTGTATATAGGAAACCTACACACACGGGACAGTACCTAAATTTTAAGTCTAATCATTCTGTTGCAACAAAACAAGGAGTTATAAGAAGTTTGTATTTAAGAGCCGTAAATATTTGTAGTAATAATGAAGAATTAACCACAGAAATTAACAACATCAAAAAGGACTTACAACAGAATGGTTATTCCGAGAAATTAATAAACTCAACGATATTTAAAATTAAAAACAAACTAAATGTACCAAATTCTCAAAATAATAATCCGTTAGGTGTTATTAACATTCCATATGTTCAAGGGATTTCAGAAAACATAAGACGAATAGCTAAACACTATAATATAAAAACAGTATTTTCTTCGGGAAATACGATAAGAAGTTTTGTAACTAAAACAAAACCAGACAATCCCTCAAATAATAAGGAATGTATTTACCAAATCCCGTGTGAGTGTGGTAAATCATATGTAGGTGAAACGAAACGCCCTCTTCAGGTTAGAGTAAATGAACATCTAAAAAGTACCCAATTAGGGGATATTGAAAAATCCGGTTTAGCAGATCATGCTTGGTCAAATGATCACAGGATTCAGTGGTCAGAAGCTAAAGTTTTACATAAGGAGTCGCATTGGCGAAAACGAAAGTTTATTGAAGCTGCGTATATAATGCAGAATAAAGAAGTTTTCAGTCAACCAAGCACGGACATACCAAACATATGGAAACCACTCCTTAAGGAAAACAGGCGTCTTAGGATTAAAAAAGGGGGCGGGCCGTCACACCTGACTGCACACCAAGTAGTATAAGTAGTAGCCTAGAGACTAGATTGTTTAGTTCACACTTGATAACGGTTAGAGATACTTACTAACCGAAACGTCGTGTTTTAAAATAAATAAAGACAATGGAAGTCCGAAATTTTATTTCTACACAATCATTGTCTACGAGTTTCAAACAAAAAATACATCCTTGTTGTCATGGATTATTTTAGCAAATGGCCAGAAGTTTTTGCTTTGCCTAACCAAGAGGCCGCTACAGTTGCAGAAGTTCTGGTAAATGATGTTTTCAGCCGATTTGGCATTCCTTTGGAACTACATTCAGATCAAGGAAGAAACTTTGAATCAAAGCTCTTCCAGAATCTCTGTGACCTTTTAGGAATACATAAAACACGGACTACTGCTTTGCATCCGCAGTCAGATGGCATGGTTGAAAGATTTAATAAAACAATAGAGGAACATATTTGCAAAGTTGTTGATGAGCACCAAACAGATTGGGACCAATATATTCCATTGTTTTTCATGGCTTATAGAACTGCCATTCACAATATGACAGGAGCTACTCCATCTAGTATCCTGTTTGGTAGAGAACTGCGTTTACCATGTGATATCATGTTTGGTTCACCTGAAGAAGCACACTTAGAGGTTAATGACTATGTCGAACGTTTAAGGCAAAAGCTGCACGATATCCATGAAGTGGTTAGAGAGCGAATAGAAATAGCCAGTGACCGCATGAAAGCGAGATATGACCTGAAAGCAAACTCTTCAGGGTTCAAAGAGAATGATCAAGTCTGGCTATACAATCCTCAACGCAAGAAAGGAAGATCACCTAAGTTGACACCACCATGGGAAGGGCCTTATGCAGTTGTTAAGAGAATTAATGATGTAGTCTACCGAATCCAGAGAAGCCCGAAGTCCAAGATGAAAGTTGTTCATCTAGACAGACTAAAACCTTACCTGGGAAATGTTGATCGAGACGATCAAACCTGAAGAGGAGGATAGTGTTACAAATTCAAGTTATTTAAATTTTATAATTGGAATTTATTTAGGTTTAGTGTAGTATTAGGTCGATTTATCTTAAGGTTGTATTCTTAGTCTAGGTTTTAGTTGCGTTGTCTGTGGCTTGCGGTCGCGGTAGTGCGGGAACTTTCCGGACGTCGAAGGCTGCCGGAAAGTTCGAGAGAGATGGACAATCCTATATATAGGGCCGGGGTCGTGCACCAGTCAGTCAGTCACAGATACCGTACTGTAGTGGTCGTGAGATTAACACGAAGTTGATAGACCGATTATAGTAGTGAATTATTAGCAAGTTATTACTAAGTTTAAGTGCGTGTTTTTGTACATAATTTGTCGAAATAAATTGACGTATCATTTTCAACAATTGCGAGTTTTAATTTGTCGTTGTGAACCCGTAACAATATGTTATTACTCTGAGGTCAAACACTATTTTACTTGAAAATTTCATAAAAATCGGTTTAGTAATTTAGGAGCTAAAGTGTTACAAACAGACATATACACACACAGACAGACGTCACGGCGGTTTAGGAGCTATCGTGTCACACACACACACATAAAGTTAGCAAAACACAATTGTTTTTTTAAAACTAATTTACGGGTAATTAACGACAAATATTACTAAATATTTTTTAGCTAAATTTATTATTTCTATAAGTGTTCTGCTAACTTTATATAAAGTTAGTAAAACACCATTTTTTTTTTTTTAAAAAGGGCACTTCAATTTTTTTGTTTTCACACAAAACTAATTTACGGATAATTATCGGCAAATTGTTCACTAATTTTTTTTTAGCTAAATCCATTATTTCTATAGTTGTTCTGCTAACTTTATATAAAGTTAGCAAAACACTACTTTATTAAAAAAACTGGCACGGCAAATGTTTTGTTTTCACATCTAATTTACTAATAATTAACGACAAATTGTGCACTAAATTTTTTTTAAATCCATTATTTCTATACTGCCGCGCTAAGCAAGAAGGTCGTATCTGCATATTTTCTTTATCTGAGAAAAACAGGTTTTTATAAAAAATAGAGTTTTTTCTGTAAAACTGCAGTTAGCACCATGTGTGTATAACATGACGAAAATAGTTTGAAATTCTTTTTTGTTTAGGTGTTTGAGTAGTCACAGAGCTAGCCGAATGCAGATACGACATTTCTCTTTAGTTTTATTTATTCTTATGCTAATAAAAATCGTCATATCTGCCAAAGTAATGTATTAAACTCTTAAAATATAATGCAAATTGAACATGGTTAGTGAGGTAAAAATAAACCTAACTTGAAATTTTCTTATTCACTTAATTCTAATTATTCTATATCAACTTCATGGTCAGTTTCTTTAAGATTTTGCCAAAAGTAAATTTGTAACATACGACAATTCTTCTTAGCACAAGTGAGATGCGACAAATTGTATTGGAATCAGACACAACTTTTTCAGTGATCACATTAAAAGAATTAGTCGTATCTGTCATATACGACAGTTTTTTCTTAGCATATGCTTCATACGACATATTTCCTTGGGGCCAGTGGAAATTTCGCAGATATTTATACACCTAATTTTCATCTTATGACATTTATTTCTAGTACGATAGGTGTAAAATGACGCAGAAATACTTAAACTGGAAAAAATAATTTTCGGCAAAATTGTCAGATACAACCTTCTTGCTTAGCAGGGCAGTATACTAAAAATTGCTAAATGACGTTTTTTCGAATCTCAACTCAATCTGTGGTTTTTTCGTATCTCTATGGCCCCAGTATACTGCAACTCCGTGCTTTTCTTGATAAACTGTATAGTTTAAGAAATATGAATTTTTAAAGTTTTGCCATTTTGGTCTCATGGGTTTCCCTATACTCTTAGAAAATAATGTTCGAAGCCTATACTAAAAATCGCTAAATGACGTTTTTCGAATCTCTACTCAATCTGTGGTTTTTTCGTATCTGTATGGCCCCACCATTCTGCAACTCTGTGCTTCTCTTGATAAACTGTATAGTTTAAAAAATATGAATTTTTAAAGTTTTGCCATTTTGATCTCATGGGTTTCCCTATACTGCCGTGCTAAGCAAGAATGTCTTATCTGCATATTTTGTTTATCTGAGAAAAACAGGTTTTTATAAAAAATAGAGTTTTTTCTGTAAAACTGCAATTAGCACCATATGTGTATAACATGACGAAAATAGTTTGAAATTCTTTTTTATTTTTAGGTGTTTGAGTAGTTTCAAGGTCACAGAGCTAGCCGAATGCAGATACGACATTTCCCTTTAGTTTTATTTATTCTTATGCTAATTAAAATCGTCATATCTGTCAAAGTAATGTATTAAACTCTCAAAATATAATGCAAATTAAACATGGTTAGTGAGGTAAAAATAAACTTAACTTGAAATTTTCTTATTAACTTAATTCTAATTAGTCTAAATCAACTTCATGCTCGGTTTCTTTAAGATTTTGCCAAAAGTAAATTTGTAACATACGACAATTCTTCTTAGCACAAGTGAGATACGACAATTAAAATAATTAGTAGTATCTGTCATATACGACTTTTTTCTTAGTATATGCTACATATGACATATTTCCTTGGGGCCAGTGGCAATTTTGCAGATATGACATATTTTATAAGCTCACTTATACACCTAATTTTCATCTTACGACATTTATTTCTAGTACAATAGGTGTAAAATGACGCAGAAATACTTAAACTGGAAAAATGACGCAGAAATACTTAAACTGGAAAAATCATTTTCAGCAAAATTGTCAGATACGACCTTCTTGCTTAGCAGAGCAGTATAGGTGTTCTGCTTACTTTATATAAAGTTAGTAAAACAGCATTTTAAAAAAAACGGGCACTGCAAATTTTTTGTTTTCACAACTAATTTACTAATAATTATCGGCAAATTTGTGCACTAAAATTTTTTTGCACAAATTTATTATTTCTATAGGTGTTCTGCTAACTTTATATACAGTTAGTAAAACACCATTTTTTTTTTAAAAAGAGCACTTCAAATTTTTTGTTTTTACAACTAATTTACGGATAATTATCGGCAAATTGTGCACTAAATTTTTTTTAGCTAAATTCATTATTTCTATAGGTGTTCTGCTAACTTTATATAAAGTTAGAAAAACGCCATTTCAAAAAAAACGGACACTGCAAATTTTTTGTTTTCACAAGTATTTAACGGATAATTATCGGCAAATTATGAGCATATAATTTTTTTCAATTTCCAAAGTTGTTCTGCTAACTTTATATACATTTTTTCAGCAGTTTTTTTAGATAAATTCATTATTTCTTCTTCTTCAAAATTTTTTTTAGATAAATTCATTATTTCTATAAGTGTTCTGCTAACTTTATATAAAGTTAGTAAAACACCAATTTTTTTTTTTTAAAAAGGGCACTTCAAATTTTTTGTTTTCACAACTAATTTACGGATAATTATCGGCAAATTGTGCACTAAATTTTTTTTAGCTAAATCCATTATTTCTATAGGTGTTCTGCTAACTTTATATAAAGTTAGAAAAACGCCATTTCAAAAAAAACGGACACTGCAAATTTTTTGTTTTCACAAGTAATTTACGGATAATTATCGGCAAATTATGAGCATATAATTTTTTTCATTGTTCAAGTTGTTCTGCTAACTTTATATACATTTTTTCTGCAGTTTCTCACTTGTTGACTTCATTCCATGTAGTTTAGGGGAAATAGGTAAACAAAATATCAGGTGTTTTAAATAAAATGTGCAAAAAACATATCTTTTTTTTTATCCCAATGTACCGAGTGTTATTTATTAGTAACACTGGGTTGAAATTAAATTTAAAAAAATAAAATAAAAATGTAACTAAGGGCATGGAAACCAACCAAACAATATCTTCTCTAGCCATTGCTTTGCAGGCTAGGAAGGTAAAAATGTATGCTGAAAGGACAAACAGTGTCATAAACAAGTTCATGATAATTACTTTATTCTCAGCCAGATATAAAAATAATTTATTATACACCAAGGGATAAAAAGTGCCACTTCATTCCTTGGTGTATATTATACTCAATTATCAATACTACTACACTATGGCATTGTGCTGACAATAACAGTTACCTACCTCATGGTGATCTTTGACCTTCTCAACCAAATAACTTGTCAAAACACCTAACTGTTCTGCATTTAAAAACTGTGGATTCAAATTTTCCAAAACCTCTGCAAGGATGTGAACTCCTTTCCCCCTCTTTGTAAATGACTGATCAGTTAAAAGGCACCCTAGTTGTTGGATGAGGTCAATGATTGAAAGCCTTTGATTTTGTATTGCTGTAAACAGAGAAAGCAACAGGTTGTTAGGTACTATTTTTAGTTGCTATTAAAACACCAACAATGCAACTAGAGACTATAATCATTTTGACACAATTAAGGTAAAAGATAGGCGTAAATTTTTACAAGTATTCCCTTCTTCCTCATGTATTTCAGTAAATACTGTTTGCCTTAGCCTTCAAAGGTCAGTTCAATCTCAAAAATAATATTAGATTAACTCAAAGAAAAATTTTCTAGATTTTTACACTTTTTTTCTAAGTTTATCACTTGTAGTTTCTGTAAAGATCATATTTTATGCTTTTGGAATATTCCCAAGTAAAAAAAAACATTCCTTTTTTTTTAAATTCTCTTAAGTTAGTCTAATTTGGCTTAGGTAGAGATTTTAAAGAGATAGAGACCCAATAAACTTATCAAAGTCAAATTTATTTAAGTGAAAATCAAAGGAGAGAAATATTGGTCCTCTATACTCTAGCCTTGTTTAGGGAAAGATGCACCTCCTTAGTTTCGGAAGATAAAAATAAACAATTTTTGACAAACATTTACATGGGGTAACACAAATGTGTTTGTTTATATTTTGCATGATAATTGATGTCACTCACTCTGCTGACAACATAAATTATTTTAGTGAAAGCCTAATGAACTTGGCAAAAAAATAACATAGCCAAAAAATGTGAGTTGTGTGACATTGATAACTTTGTTGTGTCTCTGTTCCTTTAAAATATGTCATATATACAGGGTCTCTAGGCTTAAGGTTGGTTCAACCAGGGCTATCAAAATGGACAGGACAAGATCCAGGGCTATCAAAACGGACGGGCCATGATCCTCCACTTGGTTGACGTCACATCCGGGGCTGATTTTTTTTTGATGGTCACATCATGACACAGCTGATTGTCTTTAAAATATTGAAGTTGGAATGACGGTTCATGAATATTTAATTTTTTTTATATAAAGCCGGTTTTGAGATTGTTTTTACTATATTCTTGCAGAACAATTATTTTTAAATGTATAGTAATCCTTAATTTTTCAGAGCCGCTTCATTAGCTCACACAAAAATTAAATTTAAAGCAGAAGCGAATGTGACAAACACAGAGGACAAAGTCAAATACATGTCAAATATAACAGTTGGCATGCAGTACATGGCGGGTAATTTGAATTCAAAATAAGAAATGCTAAATTTTGAAGATTTTAAGCTTTTAATCATTTTGCATCCTTACAAAACTTTGCTAGAATATCGGGATGGTGTCTGAGAATATTTCACTGAAATTTCGCGGAAATCTGTAGTGCCATTTTGAAAATATCCTAAAAAAACGTCTGACCTCCCATAAGACCCAATGTAAAAGTCAGCCCCCAGAGAACAGCTGATTTTTTCAGGGTCGTGGCCTCTATTTTTATGTTGGCCTTGCATGATCCTCCACTTTGTTGACGTCACATCCGGGGCGATTTTTTTTTTGATGGTCACGTTACGAAACAGCTGATTGTCTTTAAAATATTGAAGTTGGAATGACGGTTCATGAATATTTGATTTTTTTTTAAATAAAGCTGTTTTTGAGATTGTTTTTACTTTATTTTGGCAGAACAATTTTTTTTAAATGTATAGTAATCCATAATTTTTCATAGCTGCTTCATTAGCTCACACAAAAATTAACTTTAAAGCAGAAGCGAATGTGACAATCACAGATGACAAAGTCAAATACATGTCAAATTTAACAGTTGGCATGTGGTACATGGCGGGTAATTTGAATTCAAAATAAGGAATGCTAAATCTTGAAGATTTTAACCTTTTAATCAGGTTGCTTCCTTACAGTCCTTTGGTGGAATATCGGGATGGTGTCTGAGAATATTTCACTGAAATTTCGCGGAAATCTGTAGTGCCGTTTTGAAAATATCATAAAAAAACATCTGACCTCCCATAAGACCCAATGTAAAATTCAGCCCTGGGAGAACTGCTGATTTTTTCAGGGTCGTGGCCTCTATTTTTGTGTTGGCCTTGGTTCAACCTAATAAATTACATTAGATTAAATTAAATTACTTTACCCTAAGCCAAATTAGACTAACTTAAGAAATTCTTTTGTGAAAAAAGTATTGTTTTTTTACTTGGTAAGGTTCCTAAAAGCATAAAATAAGATGTTACACGAAAATACAAGTGAACAACTTCAAAAAAACTGTATAAATCGAGAAAATTTCCTCTTAAGTTAGTCTAATTTGGTTTAGGGTAAGTTAATTTAATTTAATCTAATGTAATTTTGGAGGCTGAATTGATCTTTAGGTAAGTTAATTTAATCTAATGCACAGTCCCCTTCCTAATGTAATTTGTGAGGCTGGACTTAAGGACACTCATCGTAAAGGCAAGCTTTATAGGAAGCGAAGCTAACGTCAGGCTTTCTATTTTTTTGGTTATTGTTTTTAACATGTTTTCCTCGGTTTCGCATTGGCGGTTCTGTTTTGTTTTATACATGTTGTTTTACACAGTATGAAGGTACCTAAACTATATATATTTATGTAATTAGAATTAAAAAGTTTGCTGCAAACTATCTTGAAACTGTATCATTGTTAAATAGATCTTTAGCCTGTTTTTAAAACCACATTTTAAAGATAAAAACGAGCCGCCAATGCGAAACTGAGGAAAACATGTCAAAAATTATAACCAAAAAATAGAAAATTAGAGTTATGCTTCGCTACCTGTAAAGCTTGCTTGACGATGAGTGAACTTAGCTGGACTAACTGTAAGCCCTTAGACATGATTTCCTAATTTTAAAAGAATAATCTACCTGTAGCTGGTAGTAGTTGTCGTCTTTAGGTATTAAGCATGCACTCAAGTATTTAAACATTATCAATTGCTAAGTTTTTATGCTATAAAACAGCCCTACTCAATTTTTTCAAGAAAAAATATATATTATATAAAGCTTACTTACCCAAAACGATGTCACTACACAAAGCTGTAAATTTAGGCCCCTCATTTTCTATACTTTCTAATATTTCACTGTCTAAATGGTTCATTTTTCCAATTTTTTTGGAAAAAAATCACAAAAGAAAAATAAAAACAAATAAATCCTAACCTCAAAACGAGGAAAAATGACACACCAGCATTTTTCCGCGAACCCACCGGTTTGCCGGTAATTCCTCGGGGCCGTTTACAAACTACGTAAAATCTAATAAACTGCACTAATTTAGGGTGCCTTTACAAAAACTACATAGATGTTATTTTTAACATTTATTAAATATATTTAACAGAATCATAAATAAATTAAAAAAATTATGGCAAAAAATCACAAAATATAAAGGCTTTATTTAAATTGCCTTTTAAAAACTTTAGCATAGCACACTAGTTTCTTTCTAGTTTCAACATTTAAAAGCTGGCAACCCAAACAGTTCAGGTCTAAACTCTTCTAAAGAGTTCAAGACCAAAGTGGCTGAGACTCCTTGCATGCCTGCCTTAAGGGCACCTGTCACTCCATTTGGAGCATCTAGACACTAGACACTGGAAAAATAATAAAAGTGGTGTAAAAAATTAAATCTACCAACATAATTCTTTTTTTACTGTATTGAATGAAATTCATTGTTCATTTTAAATCCTATTGTTTACCCAAAAATAAATAAAATATATATTTTTTTTTTGGATAAAACCGCCGTTTACAAACTACGTAAAATCTAATAAATTGCACTAATTTAGGGTGTAACATTTATTAAATATATTTAACAGAATAATAAATAAATTACGAAAATTATGGCAAAAGATCACAAAATATAAAGGCTTTAATTTAAATTGCCTTTTTAAAAACTTTAGCATAGCACACTAGTTTCTTTCTAGTTTCAACATTTAAAAGCTGGCAACCCAAACAGTTCAGGTCTAAACTCTTCTAAAGAGTTCAAGACCAAAGTGGCTGACTTCCGCAATTCTTGAGGAACATCAGGGGTAGGGACCAAGACTCCTTGCATGCCTGCCTTAAGGGCACCTGTCACTCCATTTGGAGCATCTTCTAACACTAGACACTGGAAAAAATAATAAAAGTGGTGTAAAAAATTAAATCTACCAACATAATTCTTTTTTTACTGTATTGTATGAAGTTCATTGTTTGTTTGCCCAAAAATAAATAAAATATATATATTTTTTTTTTGATAAAACCAAACAATATTTATTTATTTTACCTTTGAGGGATTAGGCTTATCAGGAAACCTTGAAGCACAAACCAAAAAAATATCAGGAGCAGGTTTTCCTTGCTTGACATCAGGATCTGAGCTTGCACACACAACATGATCAAACAATTGAAACAGCTCTTGATGAGTAGCAGTCTTGATTAAATATGACTCCATTGATGAACTGGTTGCTACAGCTATAGGTACTTTGTTTTTGGATAGATGTTTTATGAGTTTTTCAGCTCCTGGTAACAATTGGGGATTTTTTAATCCCTCCTTTTGGGCTTCCTTGTATATTTTTAAAAACTCTTCATTGCTTATTGGTAAATTCAATTCTTTTACGATTATAGCGACAGTTTCTTTTTCTGCTGTTCCTCTAACTTTCAGCTGGAGATCTACACTGTATTTTGAACCAAATGATTCAATAATTTCTGAAAGGATTTTTTCATACTGGGATTCTGTTTCTAAAAAAGATTCAAAAATTTGATGTAAACAATTTTTTGTACCCTTGAACTTTTCATTGATTATTAGCAAATTATTAGTTATATTCAACCCACACTCTTACCTAAAATAAGTCCGTCCATATCGAAAATAACGTGTGTCACCCTATTACAACCCATTTTTTTAAATCTTCTTGTTTTACAAAATACAGTTAACAAATAGAAAGTTTTAAATTTACATAAAAATTAAAAAAAATCGACCTTGTTTTTACACAGATTAGGTTAGATAAGATTGTTTTTTGACGTCACAGATTAGGTAAATAAGTATAAAAAAAGATGGGACACTCATTCTATGCCTCTTTTTTTAGTTCCTGACCAATCGAGCGCGGCGCTGCAATCGCCCAGCTGGCGCGGCGGCGGCAGCCGCCAATTTTAAAAATTAAATTTTGATTGCACCAAAAAGGTTGCATTGATTCATAACAAAAATGAAACAATGCAAATATTTTGGCAGTAAATTCAGAAAAAAAAACTACATTATGTATGTGGGTAGGTATTTATTATAAATAACTTATTTAAAACTTTATTAAAAGAAAATTAATAAATTTTTTATTGTATAATTCAACACACTAAATATGTAATACCAGTATTATAATTAATCTCTCTTAATAATAAACATGTGAGTTCCTTACATATATTAGGGGGCTAGCTCAGTCACAATATATCATATTTTATATAACACTTTTGTCCAGAGGTGGTTCGGTTGCTAATTTTAGTACACCATATTTGCCCAGGTAGAATATCCTAGGTCACGTAGTGAGTGCTGCTCTCTTGATCAGTTACCTACCTTAGCATACACACCAAATTACCCTAAATGATCTATCCCGCTGTTATAATTGGTCTCGTTTTTGAAAATGTGAATTGTGAACATGAGCCCCACTCTATGTGCATGTCAGTCATGTCTCCTTTGGAGCAGCTGGAAAAACAGTACCTGAAACAATATAAAATTGTAATATACAAACAATATTCTTTCTTCGGAATGTTATCATTCCTATTTACCAAAAGTGCTAGATAAGCAAACCGAACCCAGCCCAAGGTTTGAAATTTATAACCCACAATCAGAGGATAGACATCAGCGTAGCTAAGGGGGGCCTGGCCCCCTCTGTTGGATCTCAGGCTGCCCTTATGTATTGCAGGGGTCCCCTGGATCACTACTATTAAAAAAATACAGATACAATATATGTGTATCACAGAAAGCAAAGACGTAGGCCGCAGCCCCCTTCAGGCTGGCCACGCCGATGAAATTGGGCCTTTTGTTAAAATAAACCATGCAAATTTATTTTATAGGTTATGTTATATACTTACTTGAGATTATTAATAAATTCTTGAATTTTTGGCTGGCCGGTAAAATTTGGTTTCCTAAATACCAAAAATGTTGGTAAAAGCCGTAAAAATTGCAGTAAAAAACGAAAAAATGGAATTCCAGAAAATTCGAGACCGATCAGCTGGTTTCTACCGAAAAGATGGGCAGTAGCGGGTTGGGTGAGGATGAGCGGGGGTCTACGGTGGCGCCGCCATCGACTGGTCAGTGAAGCTCGAGTGACCAGGCCCTGTTTGACGTCTTTTCAAATTTTTTAAGATTTCTGGCATTCGGCTACAGCGACATCTATTGTCAAAATATTTAATCGTGGCTTCTTACAGATTTCTGTAACTAGAGCCATAGAATAAATCCCTTTATCAAGAAGAACATTGATTATTTTTTTTATTTTTTTGCGGCTTTTTTAAGAAAAGTAGGTGCTTTTAAGACGACTGTAACAATTTACAATTTCTTGCCTCATTTACCCATCAATTAAGCAAAAATTTATTGTTAATTTAGATACATACTGCGTTTTACTCCTTTTCAAAATGATAGCAGACTATAAAATATGAACACTAAATATTTGTTCGATAAGTAAATGATTTGGATACACAGAATCAGAAATTTATTTTAATTTCCAGCCTTGCAATAATTGAAAATAAAAATAAATACTAATATAAAAATTAAAACTTAACGCCATGGGAAAATGTGTTGAAACAGAACCAGATAAAAATAAAAAGAAAAATAAAAACTTGGTCACCTTTAATAATTTATTTTTTTTTATTTGTGCATGTATGCGACATCGCGCTACATATTATAAAACCCCTTTGTTCTTGTTTTTTTGTAGAATTTTCTGTTTTATTTTTAGTACCTATCGTACCTACTATTTTTAAGCAATTCTACGTTTAAAGAAAATGGTACTGTACTCCAAAAATACCTTCAATGCATTTTTTTACATAAACACTGTTAAAAACTATTTTTATTGTTATTTGGCTGTATAAAGATTGTTCTCTTGCTAAATCATAATTATAGCCAATGGTGAAAAATTGCACAGAATCCATACTAGATGGCACCGATGTTTAGTTTCGGTTTTTTTTGTTGGCCTTTGACTCGTGCAGAATGAACTGTCCCGGAGCAGAAGGCTTTGAGTACTTGCACGAAATTCCCAACGAATGGCAACAGCGCATTTTAATCCAATCGCGAACCGGGCCACAGATTCTTTTATCACTCAGCTGTTACCCGCGACCAATATCGGAAGAATTCTGCGCTCTTGTTTCGTTCTCAGCTGAAAAAATGAACGCGAAGTAAACTCGGTCACTGGATTTTTTATTCAATATTTCACTTCTTGCGATTAGTGATTGAAAAACCGTTTTTATGAGTGAACCCTTGCTGCAGTCACTTTTTTTGATTGACTTTGATACTTATTACAACTTTTTTTAATGAACGTGGGTGGCGACTTGTTTTGATAATAATAGAAAATAAAGTGAATGATTGACTGATAAAAATGGATTACAAAAGTGTCGTGTACAACGCAGCTAGAGACGGCAACTTAAATAGGATCAAGGTGAGCATTTTCTGGCTATTTCCATACATAAAAATGGATAAGTATTTTTGTTGTCATTTATAACAGTGGACAAGCACAACAAAAGTACTATAGGGTTAATGCCCTTTTCATGTAGTCCATTGTGTAAAATTAAAGCTCTAGGTGGATATATCTATTTATTGAACACTATATGGGGAATATTTTTTTACCCTGACCTAACCAGACCTGATTATATACGTTACAATTGTTTTACAGCCTCTGTTTCTGTTATTGACTTTGTTTATGGTGGGTAAGGTCAGGTCCAAGGGGGTAACAACTGACCAAAAATTTGTACTTACATGTATTGCCAGTAATGCTATGTAAATCTTGGTGTAATGGCAACATATTTGTACATGTATTACTGCTAATTTATATGTCATTTTTGTAATTTATTTATAAATTAATTATTCAACACTAAATTGAACATATTGCATATCAGATATAAAACTTAATTTGCCAAATTTATTTATTTTCTTTAGTAGTATTGAGTAGAGGAACCTTGAGAGGAACTTAATCCTGTGTTGCTTGTACATACAACAAAGAAAATAAATTTACAGAAATTTAACTTAAAATAAATATAAGTTTTATACAAATTTTAACTTAGGTTATATATTTGAAACATAGTTTTAGAGGGAATTATAGCCTAGATAAACTGAATAATGCTAACTAATCAATAGAAAAAATGGTTTAGTTTTTACTTTGTATAGGGCTAATACTCGGGCTAATATATATATAACATGCTAATTTATATGGCTAAATTTTCTCCACCTTTTTTGTAAAAAGCCTGATTTTCATATACTGATAATTAAGTAGTTAAATACTCCTTGAGATATGCTTACAAAATAGGCTGCACAGATTTCTATATTTGCAAGTCATGCATTATTTTTATTGCTTAAAAAAAACCAATTGTTTATGATTTTTTAATGTGCTACTGACCTAATACCTAGGCATTTACCAGGGCATTTATTTGCTTATTCAAATTAATTGCATGACATTGATAAAATAAATCATAAAAAAAACACAGGAAAAAACATATGTATGTAGGTACCTAGGTAAACTAAACTAGGTATTAAGTGCTAAAAATAAAAGTTTAAAAATGAAAATTTTGGAAAAATTGTTGATGTTTTAAATATCTGGGACATTTCAATTATAGCTTTGGAAGGGCATTTTGTCTTTTATATTTTAAAATTTTTAGACTCCTCTGTAGAACTCAAATTATTTTTGAGGATATAAGCAGAGAACATAGAGTTACTTGTAGGCAGAAATTTATATTGAATGGAAAAGATAAAAAACTTACCTAAACAATTTTATTTTAGCATTTTACAAACAAGCAGCATTCACCCTTCTTTTACATGTGCAAAGTGCTTCAATTAGCACCAGTTTCAGACTAATCATGGCTCTGTAGAGCAACCTTAAAATCCCACAGAATTTTAAACAGTCTATTAACCTACTAAGTATATGTCTATTTTTTGCCACATTTTCATTATGTTCAGTAATGTTTTGCCGGAGGGGTGAACAGCTAACCCAAAATGTGTACACTGATTGTGAAAATCCACAATCTTTTGCTAAGATTGTGAGGGATTGTGGCAAGATTGTGAAAGATTGTGAGGGATTGTGGCAAGATTGTGAAAGATTGTGAGGGATTGTGGCAAGATTGTGAAAGATTGTGAGGGATTGTGGCAAGATTGTGAGGGATTGTGGTAAGATTGTGAAGGATTGTGGTAAGATTGTGAAGGATTGTGAGAGATTGTAACAGATTGTGGGTGATTGGGAGGGATTGTGAAAGATTGTGAGGGATGGTGGAGGACTGTGCAGCGGCGTAGCGCGCCTAAAGGGGCGGGGAAAATTCTTGTGACCAAAAAAAACAAAAAAAAAAAAAAAAAAAAAAAAGGTCATCATGTCTATAGTTTCCTTTGCCGCCCTCTTTATTTACCGTTACCGGCCCTGCTGCTTAATAACCGAGGGGTGACTAGCTGACCCCACCAAAATGTGTACGAATCGTTTGCTAAAATTATGAGGGAACCCCAACATGTGTACGCCGATTGCGAAAATCCACAATCTTTTGCTAACATTGTGAGGGATTGTGTAAAGATTGTGAGGGATTGTGAAGGATTGTGGTAAGATTGTGAGAGATTGTGAAGGATTGTGAGAGATTGTGACAGATTGTGGGTGATTGGGAGGGATTGTGTTAAAGATTGTGAAGGATTGTGAGAAATGTGTACACCGATTGTGAGAGCTGTTCACCCCTCGGTTTTGCCTATAGGCACTATTCAATTGGCACTTAATATCAGTTTTGCCTAGCATAGAAAATTCTATTTGGGTATTTAAATAAGGAGCACTTACTTTGTGTCTTTAACTTTTCACTAAAGTGCTTGATATCACACATTCCCTTTGCCACCCATGCAGGATCACTTCGTCGATTGTTCATAATAAGACAAATAAAGCAAAAAAAAGCATTTCATTTTTCGCAACCGCACAACCAGTTTTCAGCCTTGTATAATTTTTTATTACTTGCATTAAAATTTTGGTTCATTTTTAGGATTTTTAGGCCCTAAAGATTTTATTTGTAATCAAAGTTCATATGTCAATGTATGTAAATTTGCAATGTTAATTATATAATCGACGGTATTGGCAACGAACGGTTTGGCACAATGAATATGTTCGACATCAACTAAAACAACCGTTTCTCCCGCCCTGCCGGCTTGTAAATATTTACGCTAAAAAGTTTATCCAGTTAACTACAGACTAAAAAAAAGCACTAGACATGTCGTAAGAGGAACAATTTAACTTTTAATTAAAAATACTGGTTGTTGTCTAATTTTGGGAGGCCCTTCCTGTAGCAGCCGCCACTGGTTATATACAGGGTGTTTCAGACCACCAGCACAGGCCGATTATTTTAAAAGGGATAATTATTTTTAAACATTTTTAAATCACTATCAAGGTAGTGAAATGGGCTCTTTCTGATGATGTAGGTTTTAAGGTACTAGCCTCACAGGAAGTGTCAAAATTCCGCTCGACGTTGATTTTTTTAAATGGAACATGCTATTTCTGATTGTGGATTTCAATTCTATGCGGAAAAATTAAAACGTTTTATTCGAAAACTTTTTCCCAAAAATGCTTTTTTAAACCTCAAAACTGATATTAAATTATTTCGCAGGTATAACCAAGAAAAAAAACGGAAAGTAGTATTTATTTAAGTGTCTCATTTTTCAACTCAGGATTTTGGGTGTCTTACTTTTACAGCACTTGACCCTATGCAAAATTCTATAAGAAAAATGAGGTGAAGTACAAATTCAAATTTTTCTTTATTATTCTCTCAATTATTCTAAACTTTTAAAAAGTTTTTTTAAGGTCAGCCATTATTTGTTGTATTAAAATCTGCATTGTGAGCTTGCACATTTTACTTTGTTGCTGTTAGTAGTAGTGAAAGTGGTTCACCTATTAAATTGCATCCAAGATTTATATTTTTATTGAAAGATTTAAAACTATCATTACCTAATTTTGGCAAAAATATACCTAATTAACAATCTTGAAAAAATTGTTTTTTTTTAAGCTATTAATTTTTTTCATTCAAAAGTGAATTGTATGTGTGGCTAATCTGGAGATTAACAAGTTTCTGCATTACTAACTGCTTTAGAAACTCAAAAATCAAAGTTTTAAAACCAGGTGAGTAAGGTAATTAGGTGTACTGGTACTGGACTAAATAAGTAACTATCTAGTACCAAGGTATTACCTGATACCTTGTACTAGATTGTTGTAAAATCTAGGTGATTTAGAATTTTCCTGTGAATTTAAGAAATATTTTCTTTAGTTTATTAAAGTTGTTTTTCAGCCCTTGCTTTTTAAGTAAAAAATAGAAATATAACAATTGTAAAAATAGGACCTTAATTATTTTATTTATATTTATAAGTAAAAATTCCTGGTATATATAAAGGGTGTCCCAGATTTATTAGGCATAATTGTATGGTGAAAGGAGTTAAGGTTTTTTTTCCCTTTTTTTAATTTTCCTAGCTTGCGCAGCAATGGACAGAGACGGCATTTATTTTCATTTGAAAACAAACGAAAACAAACAATGGACACGCGACCGGCAAGGCTTTTAAATACTGACCTGCGTCAAATCAAAACAAACTCATACGTCTTCACTAAGGCTAGAACCGGCAACGCGTAGGAAAGGTAACGAACGTTTTCGCACTATGATGGCCGACGTCACCTAAAACAAACATTCCTCCTGCCCCTGCCCTTGAATATCCACCCATATACCGGGAAAAAACGGGTGAATTATTAGCTGCCGGCTTGTAATTATTAAAAAAGTTTACCTAATTACTTACCTTTTGTTAACCACAGACTAAAGAAAAGAACTAGACATGTCGTAATGACAGATTTAACTTTTTTTAAATAAATCAATTAAAAATACTGTTTGTTGTCTAGTTTTGTCTGTAGTAGCCGCCACTACCGATGGGTACTTCGCTAACTTCATGCTCATAAAAAAAGGGCCACCCTGTATAAATTAGCTGCTAAGAACTTGAAACAGAAAAACTAATGGGTATTTACATTTACGCATTTATAGTTTCATGTAACAATTTATTTAATTGATAGATCAGTTAAAGGGATAGGTATTAGCAATAATAATTATTCGTGATCGATTATTTAAAAAAAAGTATTGGAAAAAATTGCATTGTTTAAAAAACACAAATAATATGAATTCTCTGAATGGGTGTTTTGGTAAATCACCATGGGCATTTACGTATTTACATTTTTACCATTTACGCATTTTGTTTAATGTAACAATTACCTATTTGACAGGTTAGTTGAGATATTAATATGACGGAAAAAATACTACTATGTCACTTTAGAACGTTTTTCTACTTTGTCCGACGCCTATCCTTCACCTCCTTCGATCCTGACAATCATCTTCTGTCAGGTTTTTTTGACTCATTGATCTTTGGATTGACTGTTGCCATTCTAGTTTAGGACGCCCTCTTTTTCTGCGCCCTATTGGTTGTCATTCTAGGACCTGCTTTGGTAATCTTTCGTCGTTCATCCGTTGTACATGGCCTTACCATATATCAGTTGTCTTTTCGTGATGTCATCCGTTATGCTTTCCTCAATTCCCATTCTTTCTTTTATGATCTCATTTCTTATGTGATCTGTTCTAGATATTAGCTCACACATATACTATACTATAGTAGTGTGAGCTATGGTGATCCTAATTTTTTCGAGAAAAAAAAAAGTTGCTCCGATTTCAAAATTTTTTATATATCTTTGCGTTTCAGATGATTTTGAAACTTTTTGTCGCGCCGTTTGTCTGTCTGTCTGTCTGTCTGTCTGTATGTCTGTCTGTCTGTCTGTCTGTCTGTCTGTCTGTCTGTAACGACCAACGCGCATAACTCAAAAACCGCTAGGCCGATTTTAATGAAATTTGGTACCTAGGCTGGGTCTTGGGTCGAGATGGTCCCATTTAAAAATGAAGAAAATCCACCGAGCACAAGCCAAATAAAAGGGTGGGGGAAGATTTTAAAAATTAGAGTTTATGTGAAAATATGACGTGTGTGATATCAAACGAAAGGTAATTGTGTATGGAGTTAAACAAAATACATTTTAGTTTTTTTTTCTTCAAAAAGGGTGGGGGTAGATGGCGTGTGTGATATCAAACGAAAGGTAATTAAGTCTGCAGTTAAACAAAATACATTTTAGTTTTTGTTTTTTTAAGGGTGGGGGTAGATTTCAAAAATTTGAGTTTAAGTCAAAACATGGCTTGTGTGGTATCAAACAAAAGGTAATTTAGTCTGGAGTTGAATAAAATATATTTCAGGTTTTAGTTTTATTAGCTCGCACGTACACTATAACTATACTACCTAGTGTGAGCTTAGGGGCCCATATATTGGCAGAGTATTTTCATTGATCTTCTTATTGCATCGATTTCGACACGTTCCATTTTTGTTTTGTATTTTAGCTCACACATATACTATACTATAGTAGTGTGAGCTATGGTGATCCTAATTTTTTCGAGAAAAAAATGTTCCGATTTCAAAAATTTTTATATATCTTTGCGTTTCAGATGATTTTGAAACTTTTTTGTCGCGTCGTCTGTCTGTCTGTCTGTATGTCTGTCTGTAACGACCAACGCGCATAACTCAAAAACCGCTAGGCCGATTTTAATGAAATTTGGTACCTAGGCTGGGTCTTGGGTCGAGATGGTCCCATTTAAAAATGAACAAAATCCACCGAACACAAGCCAAGTAAAAGGGTGGGGGAAGATTTCAAAAATTAGAGTTTATGTGAAAATATGGCGTGTGTGATATCAAACGAAAGGTAATTGAGTATGGAGTTAAACAAAATACATTTTAGGTTTTTTTATTGAAAAAGGGTGGGGGTAAATTTCAAAAATTAGAGTTTACGTGAAAATATGGCGTGTGTGATATCAAATGAAAGGTAATTAAGTCCGGAATTAAACAAAATACATTTTAGTTTTTCTTTTAAGGGTAGGGGTAGATTTAAAAAAATTGAGTTTAAGTCAAAACATGGCTTGTGTGGTATCAAACAAAAGGTAATTTAGTCTAGAGTTAAATAAGATATATTTCAGGTTTTAGTTTTATTAGCTCGCACGTACACTATAACTATAGTACCTAGTGTGAGCTTAGGGGCCCATATATTGGCAGAGTATTTCTGTTACGCGACAAGTCTCATTCCATACAACATCCTGGTTTTCACCATTGTTTCATATATGTTAAATTTTACATTCTTTTTTTTTTCTCTGCTCCTTTTTGCTTTTACTATTCTTTTTTCCAGTTCTTTATAGTCTGTTCCTGTTTTATCAAATGTGACACCCAAGTATACATACTCACTGCATGGAGATATTGTTTGTCCATTGTCTAGTTATAACTCACTTGATTCGTTTCCAATATATAAGTACCGTGTTTTGTCCACGTTCACTGTTAATCCCCACTTCTGGTATTCTTCCATTAACTTTCTCATCATATACTACATGTCTTCTTTATCATTAGCTCCAATTACGTGGTCGTCAGCAAACTGTAGTGTGTATATGGTAAATCGATCATTAAGTTGTATTCCCATGCCGTGTACTTTAAGTTTCCAGTTTTTTAGAGCAACTGCGATATATATTTTAAAAAGAGTTGGAGAGATACAACATCCCTGTCTTAAACCTTTCGTTACCAGGAATTCTTTTGAAAGTCGATTTCCAATTTTAATTTTAGATTTTGATCATTTGTATAGTTCTTTTATCGCTTTTATGTATGTAAGATTGATATTAGTTTGCTCTAACACTGTCCATAATTCTTCTACTGGAACAGTATCATATGCTTTTTGTAGGTCCACAAAGGTAACATGAGTCTCTATATTTCTGGCACTCCTTTTCTCAATTACTCGTTTAAGACAAAAAACATTATCACTACAAGATCTGCCTGCACGAAACCCACTTTGCTCTTCTTGTTCTTGTTCATGAAAATCATTCTCTATTAGATCTCCACGAATGCTACCATACAATCTACTTAGAGTACTGGTTACTGAAATTCCTCTGTAATTGTTTCTATCCAGCTTGTTTCCTTTTTTATGCATTGAGAATATCAATGCAATTTTCTAATCATCAGGTACGTGATGTGATGTATGTGATGATGATGTGGATGGAAAAAATACATTTTTAAAAAACACAAATAAGATGAATTCTCTGAATGGGTATTTTGGTAAATCAGAATTGGGTATTTACGTAGTTACATTTAGGCATCGAGTTCCATATAACAATTACGAGTTTGACAGGTCATTTGAGATAGGTATCAATATAAACTCGTGATGGTATAAAAAATGCTTGCAAAAAAATTAAGATCTATTGTTTTGAACCACTATTAAGAAAGATGAGTTCTATAACTGGGCGTTTTGGTGAATCCCCATGAGAGTCCCCTTAAGTAGAAAATTAAAAAAAAAAAATGGCGCCAGCAGGCACGTCATACCATACATATAAATGTACAGGGTTAATCCCGTTAATTTTGAAATTTAAAAAAAAGCGCCTAAGCCTCCTCCTATGTGCACCACTGCGACTATATTCCGAGAACCGCATGTGATGCTCCATTAAAACGTTTTCAATTTTTAAATTAAAAAACTGTGGTTAGCATTAAAGGATTTGGACCAACTAATCAGCTTTTTACAGTATTGTACACTATTTTACCTGAAAATTTCATAAAAATCGGTTTAGCGGTTTAGGAGCTATTGTGGGCTGGACACACATACACACACACGGACTGACCTAGACGTCACGACGATATTGCTAAGATAGTTCAAAATACACCCAAATAACACATTTTTGGTGTTATCTGAAAACATTTTTTTCGTCGAAAACAGTGCCTTCTCTAGCCGTTGCTGCACGGGCTAGGAAGCTGAAAATGGCAAAAGAAATTTAGAAAAAACTAATTTTAGATTTTAAACTAAAACTCTCGATAAAACTCCTTTAATTTCTAATATGGATGCTGGGCTATGGGTGCTTTCAATCGCCAATTGTTATTTCAACTTGTCGTCATCTTTATCTGTTTTACGATTCATTTAGTGAGTGCAACAAAGATAGTAAATCTGACCTGAAATTTTGGCTGTTACATAAGAATTTAATATTTCTCGAGAAAATTGGTCCATGAATACTTAAGCATAATTTAAACAATGGCCTAAAAGATGTTTTCATTAGCGTATATGAGAGTGTTCCAAATTGGTTGTTTTTTTTGGGGGGGGGGGGTTCGGTTCGATCCGGTTTATTCAATTTTGAAATTTAAAAAAAAGCGCCGTCAGCTTTTTACAGTATTGTACACTATTTTACCTGAAAATTTCATAAAAATCGGTTTAGGAGCTATTATGGGCCGGACACACATACACACACACGGACTGACCTAGACGTCACGACGATATTGCTAATATAGTTCAAAATACACCCAAATAACACATTTTTGGCGTTATCTGAAAAACATTTTTTTCGTCGAAAACAGTACTTTTTCTAGCCGTTGCTGCACGGGCTAGGAAGCTGAAAATGGCAAAAGAAATTTAGAAAAAACTAATTTTAGATTTTAAACTAAAACTCTCGATAAAACTCCTTTAATCTCTAAGATGGATGCTGGGCTATGGGTGCTTTCAATCGACAATTGTTATTTCAACTTGTCGTCATCTTTATCTGTTTTACGATTCATTTAGTGAGTGCAACAAAGATAGTAAATCTGACCTGAAATTTTGGCTGTTACATAAGAATTTAATGATTCTCGAGAAAATTGGTCCATGAATACTTAATCATAATTTAAACAATGGCCTAAAAGATGTTGTCAGTAGCTTATACAAAGAGGGGTGATGAGGCTATTATTCCCCCCCAACATTCGGTAAAATACTATTACGAGCACGGATCACCCAACAAAACGTGATCAGTGCTACGAGAGTGTTCTAAATTCGATGGTTTTTGGGGGGGGGGGGGGTTCCAGGGCTTAATATAGTAATTTAATATAGCAAGTTCTGCATGTTAGGGGCTTATAACGTTTTATTGTTTACCTTCCTAGCCCGCGTAGCAATGGAGGAAGGTATTGTTTTCGATAAAAAATATTTTTAGAGATAACGTGGAAAATGTGTTATTAGGGTGTATTTTGACCTATTTTACCAATATCGTCGTGACGCCTGTGTGTGTGTGTGTGTGTGTGTGTGTGTGTGTGTGTGTGTGTGTGTGTGTGTGTTTGTGTATGTCTGTCCGTAACGTGATAACTCGTAAACCGCTGAACCGATTTTCATGAAATTTTCGGGTAAAATAGTGTACAATACTGTAAACAACTGATTAGATTTTAGTCAAAAAGCCATTAATGCTAACGACAGTTTTTGACAGTTTAAAACTTGAAAATATGTTAACTTTTTAACGGAGCATCATATCAAAATGTTATTACTTATTACTTTTTAAAAAGCGCCACTTATTTTGGCAAATTTGGGGTAAAAAATGTCACTAGACCTCGGTCGTTTCCCCACTTCATCAATTCATAGGAAATAAACGAAAAATAGGAGGTTTGGTAAACCAGCTTTCCGATTTGAATGATTTTTGATACATTAATATAATAATAATAACTGTAAGATTTAAAGGTTTGTTGAATTGACAATTTTTTCAGAGTATAATAAAAAACTATCGACCTTTTCACGAAAATATTAACAGACAGACTAACAACAAAATTTGACGGATATCAATCAAAAGAACAAGTAGTCTTCAGGAAAGGTTTCAGTACAGTTGACCACCTATTAACAATGAAAATCCTAATACAACATTCCACTATATATTGCGTTTATAGACTTTGAAAAAGCTTTCGATAGCATTGAGCACTGGGCAGTGAAAGCATCTTTAATTAATTGCTGAATAGATCACAGATACACAGACTTAATATCCAATATATATAGCATAGGAACCAAGCTAATTCACGTAAGAAGAGGTGTCAGACAGGGTGACACAATATCCCCTAAACTATTTAACCAGGCCCTAGAAGATGTTTCTAAAAACTTAGATTGGGAAGAAATAGGCATCAAAGTAAGCGGACAATACCTACCTAAAAATATAGGCTTGAGTATGAACTACACGAAATCTAAAATCATAACAAACACAGATGAAGGTATCACGATCAGAATAAGCCAAGAACAAATAGAACAAGTAGAGGAATATATATTATATATCCGGGACAAATTATTAAACAAATAAAGAACACAAAACGGCTGAAATCAAGAGACGAGTAGCATTCGGTAAATTAAGCTACACATTAAAAAATTAAAAATATCCTCAGTACCTCAAAATCAATGTATCCTTCCTGTACTCACATATGGATCCCAGACCTGGACACTTACAAAATCAAACATGGATAAGGTAAGAAAAGCCCAAAGATCAATGGAAAGATAAATATCACATATAAAGCTGAGAGATAGAAAAAGGAATAAATTAATAAGAAATAAAACAAAAGTAAGGGATGTCAGAGGAGAAGTAGCAAAATTAAACTGGAAATTTGCCGGTCATAATATCAGACCGAAAGACGATCGATGGAACAAATGTATTGTAAACTGGAAAATAAAAGAAGTAGAAATATGCGGGGACTAGATGGATGAACACGGGGACAGACAGAGAAGAGTGGAAGATATTGGGGGATGCCTTTGTCCAATGATGAATTGAAGAATGCTAAATAGATAGGGTATGGCAAACATCTAAAGAGCCCAAAAAAGAGCACGGTAGGGTAAATTCCGCAGATCGCTATCTTTACTGATAACCGAGTTTCCCATTTAATCCCATCGAAAAGAGGCCACCGCTGTACGCCAATGGTTGGTCCCTCCCAAGCTGTGAAATTGTGAATTTGTAAGGAAGTGAAATTAAATGTGTTACTGTTACACAATTTCGATTTCAAATTCGACAGTCTTTCTTAGTCACATTTCTCTGATGGTTCGCGTCGTTCGGTGAGAGTAGTTTGCGGTCTACGTTTTAAAAAAATTACTGTTAGTTAATATTCGGTTCAGAATTTTCAATTAACTGTCTTCATTTGGGGTCAGTGGGGCATTTTTTTGGAGGTATTTCTAAATAGGAATGCATCTATAGTGTAAGTAGTACCTATGTTATAAACGAAGTACTGTTTTTTTACTAGTGAAAGGAAGAAAGAAATATGCAGTAAATAGGTAGTCCACAGCGGTAGGGGATAATTCGCCGCGGAAACAATTCGCCGCCAATTTAAATTATTTTTTCTTAAATCATATAGCTCCCCTGTCCTCTTGTTGGGAGATCAAAATCTGTTAACCATAATCGTAATCACGCAATCATAACCTAACCGGTGTCTGGACCACCAAAATTTGGCAAAAAGAAATGTCCCCACAAAAAATAGTGGGTTTTCGAAAAAAAATGCATTTTGAAAAAACCAATTTATAAAAAAATGTTTTACAAAAGATTATTTTTTAAAATAATACTTTACTAAGTAGTTTTTTCAACAAAAACAATAATTTTTTTTAATTCCTTCCTCTTAGAGAGTTACTGATGAATTAAGAGTTAGTTAGTTACTGATCAATTAAGAGTGAGCTCTGCGTATGGCATATAATGAACGCGTAAGGGTTTTGAAATAATTATTTTGTGGGAAAAGTATTTAATGTAAAGGGGAACTATAAAATAATTAAAATTTCCTGAAGCCGTTAAGTCTGTGGAGGCGGTGCAGAGTTATATCGGAATAAAAATATCAAATATTCTAGGCAAAAATCTATTTGTAAGGGTTTTGAAATAACATTGTTTTTGGCAGAATTGCAAATTTTGAAAAAATATTTTTTTACACTTTTAAGAAGAGACTTAAATGCACCGCGCATTGGTTCTAGACAAAATAACATCAATTCAGTTAAAGTCAATATATATTTATTTACACTTCTCCTTTAAATGAATCTATTTTGATTTTTTTCTCCGTTAACCGCAAATGAATATATTTTCTATGCATTTTAAAGTACGGGGTACTTGTTGGCAGACAAAAATATAATATCTAACGGCTGACGGATTTTTCTATGCTACACTAATAACTAATTTTATTTCATACATATTTTTCTTACCTCTTTAGTATAATAGATAATAGAATTAAAAATCTAATCTAATCTAAAAAGTACTTCTTTTAATTTGTTTTTAAATTTTTCCATATTTTCTATTTGTTTAATGTTGTCTGGGATCAAAAAAATGACTAAAAATTAGATAATCTAGGCACGTTTTTATTGTCAAAAGTTTTATCAAATCAAGGCCAACAAAAAAATACAGGCCACGACCATGAAAAAATCAGCTGTTGTCCGGGGGCTGACTTTTAAGCCGATCACACACAAAAATGAATAGCGCATAGCATGGCGCATAGAAGTTCAACCTTATGGACTTTTCTTACGCAAATCCAATATGGCCGCTGCTATTCGATCGCTGATTGGCTTTGCACCACTATGTGCCATGCTATGCGCTTATGCATTTTTTTGTGTGATGGGCTTTACATTGAGTCTTACACCCGATTCCCACCTACAACTTTCTCGTGGGTGCCCGCTCACGCGTCATTTGATCTCAATATGAAATGTTATCACAGTCATGTGACGGGTGTGCGTGCACTCACGGGAAAGTCGTAGGTGGGCACCGGGCTTTATGGGAGGTCAGACGTTTTTTTATGATATTTTCAAAATGGCACTACAGATTTCCGCGAAATTTTAGTCAAATATTCTGACACTATCCTCATATTCCACCAAACTTTTGTAAGGATGCAAGGTGATTAAAAGGTTAAAATCTTCAACATTTAGCATTTTTTATTTTGAATTCAAATTACCCGCCATGTACCGCATGCCAACTGTTATATTTGACAAGTATTTGACTTTGTCATCTGTGTTTGTCACAATCGCTTCTGTTTTAAATTTAATTTTTGTGTGAGCTAATGACGCGGCTCTGAAAAATTAAGGATTACGATACATTAAAAAAAAAGTGCTGCAAGAATATCGTAAAAACAATCTGAAACCCGACTTTATTTAAAAAAAAATCAAATATTCTTGAATCGTCATTCCAACTTCAATATTTTAAAGACAATCAGCTGTGTCGTGATGTGACCATCAAAAAAAATCAGCCCCGGACGTGACGTCAACAAAATGGAGGATCGTGGCCCGTCCGTTTTGATATCCCTGATCAAATAAATCGATCCATGACGGATCTGACACCTTCCTTAAAAACAATTTTTTTGTAAATATCTCAAAAACTAAAGCTCCTACAAAGTTTTTCGTTATAACACGAATTATTGAGCAAAATATTGTCTACTATATTCCGAAAACAGTGTATTGATACGATGCTCCGTTAAAAAGTTAGCATTTTTTAAAGTCATTAGCATTAATGGATTTTGACCAAAATCTAATTAGCTCGTAAGAGTGTCGAACACTATTTTACCTAAAAATTTTATGAAAATCGGTTCAGCGGTTTAGGAGCTATCGTGTTACGTACAGAAATAATATACACATGCACAGACATATACATACACAGACAGACATCACGACGATATTGCTAGGATAGGTCAAAATACATCCAAATAACACATTTTTGGCCTTATCTCAAAAAAAATTTTTTTGGTGAAAATAATACCTTCTCTAGCCATTGCTACGCGGGCTACGAAGGTAAAATTATTAAATACTTTTCCCATAAAAATGTTATTTCAAAACCCTTACACGGTCATTATATGCCATACGCAAGAAGACCGGTAGATTGTGGACTCCTTGATTGACATTAGAGAATTATTGAAATACAGTCAGGCTATAATTGTGCCAAACACTATTTTGACACATTCACATTGATAACTGACAGTTGATCCTTCAAAATTGACATACCAAAGTCAAATTTAAAACTTTCGTCGTTTATTTTCAATTAATAAAAGAAGGCACTATTTATTCCGGTTCATATAGTACACAAAGGCCGTGTGTTGAAAGATCACAGCTGATATTACAATGTGAAGGTGTCAACATTGTGCCTGGCACTATTATAGCCTGGTTTTATTTCAATAATTCTCTAATTATTGAAATACAGCCAGGCTATAATTGTGTCAGGCACTATTTTGACACATTCACATTGAAAACTGACAGTTGATCCTTCAAAATTGACATACCAAAGTCGAATTTAAAACTTTCGTCGTTTATTTTCAATTAATAAAAGAAGGCACTATTTATTCCGGTTCATATAGTAAACAAAGGCCGTGTGTTGAAAGATCACAGCTGATATTACAATGTGAAGGTGTCAAAATTGTGCCTGGCACTATTATAGCCTGGCTTTATTTCAATAATTCTCTAATTATTGAAATACAGCCAGGCTATAATTGTGCCAGGCACTATTTTGACACATTCACATTGAAAACAGACACTTGATCCTTCAAAATTGACATACCAAAGTCAAATTTAAAACTTTCGTCGTTTATTTTCAATTAATAAAAGAAGGCACTATTTATTCCGGTTCATACAGTAAACAAAGGCCGTGTGTTGAAAGATCACAGCTGATATTACCATGTGAATGTGTCAAAATTGTGCCTGGCACTATTATAGCCTGGCTTTATTTCAATAATTCTCTAATTATTGAAATACAGCCAGGCTATAATTGTGCCAGGCACTATTTTGACACATTCACATTGAAAACTGACAGTTGATCCTTTAAAATTGACATACCAAAGTCGAATTTAAAACTTTCATCATTTATTATCAATTAATAATTCCTAATTCCTAATTCTATTTATTCCGGTTCATATAGTAAACAAAGGCCGTGTGTTGAAAGATCACAGCTGATATTACAATGTGAAGGTGTCAAAATTGTGCCTGGCACTATTATAGCCTGGCTTTATTTCAATAATTCTCTAATTATTGAAATACAGCCAGGCTATAATAGTGCCAGGCACTATTTTGACACATTCACATTGAAAACAGACACTTGATCCTTCAAAATTGACATATCAAAGTCAAATTTAAAACTTTCGTCGTTTATTTTCAATTAATAAAAGAAGGCACTATTTATTCCGGTTCATACAGTAAACAAAGGCCGTGTGTTGAAAGATCACAGCTGATATTACAATCTGAAGGTGTCAAAATTGTGCCTGGCACTATTATAGCCTGGCTTTATTTAAATAATTCTCTAATTTTAAAGAATCTATTTTTATTATACGCCTACACCATGAAGCAGTAGTGATTCTCACTAATACAAACATTTTTAAATTGGTATTTTTCTTTGTAATTGTATCGTCTTCTAATTAAAAATAAAAACCAAATACTGTGACTAAAACGTATTTATTCATGTGACACAAAGGACAAAGAAATGCTGAACACGAACCAAGGACTCACAAATAAAGGAGTTCTTGCATGATGACGCATGTTACACACTTTTCTTCACATGCATGTGGTGCTCCTCTTGTCTACTTTATGCGTATGTCTTTCTTTGTATTTCAGTTCTTGTAAGACTAAAAATAACGGACAAAAACAAGTAAGAAGGAATAACAGTTTACACTGTCAAAAGATTTATGAAAACGCCTTCAGATTTCAACGAAAAATTAAAATAATTTCTGAGAATAAATAATTTCGTAGGCAAATCCTCAAAGGGGGGGTAGCGGTAGTAGTATACAAGCGTTACCCCCGTTAACTTAACGTTACTGATTTTTTCCTTGGTTCTTTTAACTGTGTTCTCGTAAAATTCCTTTTGATGTATTATTATGAATACAGGACATTGGCGGTTCTACGGGGGGGGGGGGGATGGTGTGTAAAGGGGTTTATTAATATCTTACTCTAGGCCTACGACCAATAAATGGCCCATTTATACTCATAGGAGAATTATGAACCTAGACCTGAATCATAAGAGGTATTAAACAAAATTTATTTAGTATAGTTAGGAAAATTTCTAAAAATATTAAAATAGTTCACAAATACTAAAAGATCTTCAAGTTTTAAATATTTTTATAATTTTTCATTCCCCCCACCCTATTCAAAAACTATATTAGCATAATTTTATCAAATAAAGGGCGATTTCAAAAATTCTTTCTGCATAAGCTTTCAGATTTTTTTCCACCACCATTTTACTAGTCCCCCCCGTCTCTCCCTCCTATCTCCTCCCCGCCATCCTTATTAGTAATAGTTGTAGCTATAACTTCCACAAATATAAAGCGATTTCAAAAGTTCTTTCTTTAAACGCTTTTAGACTTTTTTTCTATCATCATTTTACTAGTATCCCCCTTCCTCTTCCTCCCCTTTCTTCTCTCCACCCTCCTTATTAGCAATAGTTGTAGCTACCTTTCATAAATATAGAGCGATTTCAAAAATTCTTGCTGCACATGCTTTGCGTTAAGATTTTTTTTGACACAATTTTACTAGTTCCCTCCTCCCTCTCTTCTTTTTCACCATCACCCAATGTAAGGTAAGTTTTTGCAAAGTCAGTTGAACAAAGGTTAAAGCCGACAATCGGCATATCCTTTAAAGAAAGTGACATGGGCGGCGGTAGATATACTCTATATGTATACTAAAGAAATAAAAATACTCTGCCAATATATGGGCCCCTAAGCTCACACTAGGTACTATAGTTATAGTTTACGTGTGAGCTAATATAACTAAAAACTGAAATATATTTTATTCAACTCCAGACTAAATTACCTTTTGTTTGATACCACACAAGTCATGTTTTGATTTAAACTCAAATTTTTAAAATCTACCCCCACCCTTAAAAAAAGCAAAAACTAAAATGTTATTTGTTAAACTCCTTTACTCCTCCAATTACCTTTCGTTTGATATCACACACGCCATATTTTCACTTAAACTCTAATTTTTGAAATATACCCCCACCCTTTTTTTAAAATAAATTAAAATGTATTTTGTTTAACTCCAAACTCAATTACCTTTCGTTTGATATCACACACGCCATATTTTCACATAAACTCTAATTTTTGAAATCTACCCCCTTTTATGAACCCTTTTATTTGGTTTGTGTTCGGTGGATTTTGTTCATTTTTAAATGGGACCATCTCGACCCAAGACCCAGCTTAGGTACCAAATTTCATTAAAATCGGCCAAGCGGTTTTTGAGTTATGCGCGTTGGTCGTTAAAGATATACAGACAGTCAGACAGACAGACAGACAGACATACAGACAGACAGACAGACAGACGGCGCAACAAAAAAGTTTCAAAATCATCTGAAACGCAAAGTTATATAAAAATTTTTGAAATCGGAGCAACTTTTTTTTTCTCGAAAAAATTAGGATCACCATAGCTCACACTACTATAGTATAGTATATGTGTGAGCTAATAGATAATAAAACTTTCTATTCCTATACCTACAGAAACGACACTGATTTATTTTCTAACTCTGCATAATGCCGACTAAAGGGGTCCCGCAAAGAACACCTGAAAGCAATTAAAAGCGCATCTCAAAAAAATCTGCCTATCAGGTGCCGTCTATCCACCTGTGCTGGATCGGTCAGAAAACAAATACTTTGTGCTCGGCCCGCAAAGAGCGCGCCTTTTCTCTGTCGGTAGGGTTGAAATTATACCAGGAAGATTTTATATGAATTTGGATAACTTTTGAAGGGCAGATTGAAGCAAAATTTCATGAAATCGATAGAACCCCGTATTAGGAGCATTTCAGGCGACTTTGCAAAAACTATAACACTATTCGCGTCCGTAGAAAATCTACACGTACTTTTTGGGTAAAGCTAAATCATGGTAAATGCATAGTGCTTTTTATAAGGTTGAATCAGAGTTAAACCTAAAAGTTGAAAATAAACTAAAAAATCAATAAAAAAAAACACTCAACTGCTAAATTTACTTGTAACTACTAGTCGCAGTTGGGTACAAAATTACCCAATAACCTGATTCATGAAAATACAAAACTGTATATTTCGTAAGTGCGCTTTGGGCATCAAAACTAAAAGTTGAAGCATGTCGTACATTATTATAGGTATACCTGTCAATTTTGTACCCAACTGCGGCATTTAAGTATTAAATTTAGCATTTGGGTGTTTTTTTTATATTTTTTTTTATTCGGGTATTTGTCGTGCACTAAAAAGCTTCTGTTACCTTAAAAAAAACACCCTGTATAGTGATGTCTAACGAAAGGGAAAACAGGACTTTCGCGTTAACTTTGTAAAAATTAAAAAAAAAAAGCAAGCAAAAAGGAAAATATTGATTAGACCCACGTCTATTTTGATTGGTCTCTCAAAGCGTTAATTGGTTCTTCTAAGTAACCGCAAAATCCCTAAGTGAATACTTATTTTTTTTTCAAAACCACAATGACTGGACATCTTAATCAAAACATCATCGTGTCGCAGAGACACACCCACAAAGTACACTTTAAAGAAATGATTTGCAATTTTTTTAGCCATCCATACCCACACCCTAGGTATGGAAGGCTATTCGGATCTTTTTATTTTCACTTAAAATAAGTTATTTGGGTCAAGCACACGGTAAAAAAACTTGTCTCAGATCAAAGCAAATTGCTTTGAAGTAAAATAATTTGTGCTTTCCTATTCACCAAGAGAATATTTTCTTAATATAGCACAAAAAATGTCTCTTTATTTTAATGTGAAACAGAAATTGTTTTATTATAAATTGGAATTGAATTAATCTAAGGCACCGTTTTCTCTGAAAGCAAAATATTACTTATATGAAGACAATTTGCTTACAAATTGGAGTATACTGAAACAAAACAATTAAGGAACAAAAATAAAGTCTCATTTCAAGATTGAACGCTGCGTTGAACTAAAAAGAAATATTTTAATTCATAACAAATTGTTTTAAGGTAAAACCATTTATTCAAGAAAAGAATGAGTTTTCTTTGTAGACGACGTTTTTTACCTTGTAAGGCCTACCAAATTTTGTCTGTCTGTCTGAGACCCGATAACTCAAAAACCAATAACCCGATTTTTACCAAATTTGGCATAAAAATTTTGTGTTATTCGTGGATTAAATTTTGTTGAAGGTGGGGGGTATTAATTTCTGAAAAAATTATAATTAGAGAACTAGATATACAGCAGCTAGCAATACTGGGTTTTGAAAGTTAGATGAAATTCTTTTATTTATTTGATCAAAGTTCGTCAGAGTAACGGTTTTTGAGATATAAAAAAATGTTTATAAAATCATATTTTACGAACCAAAGCAGCTAGAGACAAGATGCGGTTTTCAATTTTAGATTGAGAATTACATTTTCAACGAAATTTGTTAGTGTCAAAGTTTGCCACTCACAATTTTGAAAAAAATTTGATTATTTTTAAAAACGACAGCAGCTAGAGTAACGTAGTTTTTACAAATTTATTAAAAATTTAACTTTTAACAAAAATAAAGTTAATTTGCTTAATACCCAGTACGATGGATGACTGTACGTGCCTACTGGCGCCTTTTTTTTATTATAAAACAAATTAATTTCTTTAAAAAAATATATAAAAAAATATAAGGTACAAATCGAACCACAAGGGCAAAGTTCTTGTCTAGGTCGGTACTAGAGTCCCTTAATACTACCGTATAGTTTTTGCAAAGTCACCTGAAATGCTCCTAATACGGGGTTCTATCGATTTCATGAAATTTTACTTCAATCTGCCCTTCAAAAGTTATCCAAATTCATATAAAATATTCCTGGTATAATTTCAACCCTACCGACACAGAAAAGGCGCGGTTCTTTGCGGTCCGAGCACAAAGTATTTGTTTTCTGACCGACGCAGCACAGGTGGATAGACGGCACCTGATTGGCAGATTTTTTTGAGATGCGCTTTTAATTGCTTTCGGGTGTTCTTTTCGGGACCTCTTTAGTCGGCAGTATGCAGAGTTAGAAAATAAATCAGTGTCGTTTCTGTAGGTGTAGGAATAGAAAGTTTTATTATCTATTTTTATTTGTTTAGTTTACGCCATAATTAAATGAAATAATTTTCATGAGTATATCTACCGCCGCCCATGTCACTTTCTTTAAAGGATATGCCGATGGTCGGCTTTAACCTTTGTTCAACTGACTTTGCAAAAACTATACAGTTGTGTTAGACCACATATTAGTCAAATCAAAACATTTTTCTGTGTATTTTTAACTAAAATAAATTTTACACTTCCTGAAAATTTCCTAACAATTGGGAAATATATAGACTAAGGTGAAATGCCTTCTAAAAATTGGGGGGCCCAAACATCTGGGGGCACGGCAGTCGCGTTAACTGCTGTACCATCTTTTCTTGAAACATATCAGCCCATATTTGACCTATCTAAAACTCTACTTCGAAATGAGCTACGAAACTCAAACTTTGCACAGTCGTAGGGCTTCATAGAGTTAACCACCCCTCCAAGTTTTATGTACTTCCACAAAGTAGTAAAGTAGTTACGAAATTCCAAAAAACGTCGAAATTGCCACTCACTCACTCATGCGTAGATCATCAAAATTCTACTGTAGTTCCAGGCATACTACAAAGCTGAAATTTGGCAGACTGATAGAAATTATGACTAAACTCTTGGAAAAAATCAAAAAACCCCCAAATTCTAAGTTACTCCCCTCCCCTATACATGTAAAGTTATGTAAAAGTAACATTGCCCACTTCCAGAAACGCTAGAGAGCTGAGCTTGGGTATACTGATAGGAAATATGATAAAACTATATATATAAAAACCTTAAAATTTTAATTTGCTTCCCTCCCCTATAAATGTAAAGTTATTAAAATTAACATTGCCCACTTCCACAAACGCTAGAGAGCTAAGCTTTGGAAGGCCGATAGGAACTAAGATAAAACTATAGGAAAAAATTTAAAAACACCAAAATTTTAATTTACTTTCCTCCCATATAAATGTAAAGTTATGTAAAAGTAACATTGCCTACTTCCAGGAACGCTAGAGAGCTGAGCTTTACAAGGCTGATAGGAACTATAATAAAACCATAGGAAAAAATTAAAAAACACCAAAATTTTAATTTACTTTTCTCCCCTATAAATGTAAAGTTATGTAAAAGTAACATTGCCCACTTCCAGGAACGCTTGAGAGCTGAGCTTTAGAAGGCTGATAGAAACTATAATAAAACCATAGAAAAAATTAAAAAACCCCAAAAGTTTTAATAAGGCATTGCAAAAGTTTTGAACAATATTCCGCAAAAGTATCAAAAACAGTTTTTTTGCTCTAGATCCCAAACGGCTTGCGGATATGTTTACTGGATAAAAAATGTTTGTTTTGATGGCTCCCACCACCCCTTACAGTTTGTCGGTATATTTTTGGGACACCCTGTATGCTATACGCAGAGCTCAAAATTTTATTACCAACAGCAAATTATTATTATTATCCAACACCAAATTGCATCTATCTATTTAAGTGGGTTGCGTTTTTTTTTCTTCAAAACTATACGATTGGTTTGGCGAGCATTAATCCATCGCGAATAAATATAACGTAATCTAAAATGGCCTTATTTAGCGAGAATTATTTGCAATACCTACTTGAATAGATGCAACAAGACTATAACGCCGCTGTCGGGTACTTGCAGAAATATTGGAACTTTATGGAAACTAATTACCATTCTAAGGGTCCCCATAGTTTATTATACTACTACTATGTCGGTTTAGAACGTTTTTCTACGTTGTCCGATGCCTATTCTCCACCTCCTTCGATCCTGACAATCATTTTCTGTCAGGTTTTTTGGACTCATTGATCTTTGGATTGACTGTTGCCATTCTAGTTTAGGACGCCCTCTTTTTCTGCGCCCTATTGGTTGCCATTCTAGGACCTGCTTTTGTAATCTTTCGTCGTTCATCCGTTGTACATGGCCGTATCATATCAGTTGTCTTTTAGTGATGTCATCCGCTATGCTTTCCTCGATTCCCATTCTTTCTTTTATGATCTCATTTCTTATGTGATCTGTTCTAGATATTCTCATTGGTCTTATTGCATCCATTTCGACACTTTCCATTTTTGTTTTGTTTTTTTCTGTTACGCGACAAGCCTCTATTCCATACAACAGCGTGCTTTATACCATTGTTTCATATGTTAAATTTTACATTGTTTTTTATCTCTCTGCTCCATAAAATACTGTTAAGAAATCCAATAACCTTTTTTGCTTTTACTATTCTTTTTTCCAGTTCTTTACTTTTGTTTTTCCATTGCCTAGTTCTAACTCACTTGATTCGTTTCCAATACATTGCGTCTTGTTACTGTTCACTGTTAACCCCACTTTTGGTATTCTTCCGTTAACCTTCTCCTCATATACTCCATGTCTTCTTTATGATTAGCTACAATTACTTGGTCGTCAGCAAACTGTAGCGTCTATATGGTAAATCGGTCGTTAAGTTGTATTCCCATGCCGTGTACTTTACGTTTTCAGTTTTTTAGAGCTACTACGATATATATTTTAAAAAGAGTTAGAGAGATACAACATTCCTGTATTAAGCTTTTCGTTACCAAGAATTCTTTTGAAAATCGATTTTCGATTTTGACCCTTTATATAGTTCTTTCATCGCTTTTATGTATGTATGATTGGTATTAGTTTGCTCCAACACTGTCCAAAATTTTTCTACTGGAACGGTATCATATGCTTTTTGTAGGTTCACAAAGGTAACATTAGTCTCTAAATTTCTGGCACTCCTTTTATCAATTACTTGTTTAAGACAAAAAACATTATCACTACAAGATCTGCCTGCACGAAATTCACGTTGCTCTTCTTCTGGTTCATAAAAATTATTCTTAAATTATTTAAATTAAACTATTGCCGAAAATTCAGCCTGTTACTCATCAATTAAAAAATTGACCGGTTGAAAACAGTTAACAAAAATTAAGACAAAAAACATTATCACTAGAAGATCTGCCTGCACTAAACCCACGTTGCTCTTCTTCTTCTTGTTCATACAAATTATTCTTAAATTAGTTAAATTAAACTATTGTCGAAAATCCAGCCTGTTACTCATCACTTAAAAAATTGACCGGTAGAAAACAGTTAACAAAAAGCTTTTTTTTTCAAACTTTGTTTGTGGATTGTTTTTTCACAAATTGTGCTAAAACCCTGCACAGCTCGTATAAGTGAAAGTACAAAAATTAGACATTACCCAATATCTTCAACGAGCAAGGCGAGAATTATTACTTTGAATGTATCTCCGTACGTAAGAATTACTATCTGGTGCAGAATGGTTCGAATTAGTTTCCTGAACTACAAATTTAAAAAAAGTTACTAGAGCATGTGATGTACCAGTCGGCAGTAACAGTCCTTTGATCTTCCATAGGAATTTTTGCTATACATTACTTTTGTTTTAGCTCACACATATACTATACTATAGTAGTGTGAGCTATGGTGATCCTAATTTTTTCTAGAAAAAAAAAGTTGCTCCGATTTCAAAAAATGTTATATATCTTTGGGTTTCAGATGATTTTGAAACTTTTTCGTTGCGCCGTCTGTCTGTCTGTCTGTCTGTCTGTCTGTATGTCTGTCTGTCTGTCTGTCTGTCTGTATGTCTGTCTGTAACGACCAACGCGCATAACTCAAAAACCGCTTGGTCGATTTTAATGAAATTGGGTACCTAGTCTGGGTCTTGGGTCGAGGTGGCCCCATTTAAAAATGAACAAAATCCACAGAACACAAACCAAATAAAAGGTTGGGGGTAGATTTCAAAAATTAGAGCTTATGTGAAAATATGGCGTGTGTGATATCAAACGAAAGGTAATTGAGTCTGCAGTTAAAAAAAATACATTTTAATTTATTTTTAAAAAAGGGTGGGGGTATATTTTAAAAATTAGAGTTTAAGTGAAAATATGGCGTGTGTGATATCAAACGAAAGCTAATTGAGTCCGGAGTTTAACAAAATACATTTTAGTTTTTGTTTTTTTTAAGGGTGGGGGTAGATTTCAAAAATTTGAGTCACAACATGGCCTGTATGGTATCAAACAAAAGGTAATTTTGTGTGGAGTTGAATAAAATATATTTCAGTTTTTAGTTATAATAGCTCACACGTACACTATAACTATAGTACCTAGTGTGAGCTTAGGGGCCCATATATTGGCAGAGTATTTTTCATCGTGGAACACCCAAACAGACGCATTTGTTATTTAGGCAACAATAAAATATTTAGGATTTTTTTTTCTACAGGTTTATATTTTTGTTTATGTGAATAATTTTTCAATTAACTATTTATTAACTTTTTAGTATGTGAAATTTAATAAGTGATTGTTCTACATTTACATTAAAATTTACATTAAAATTGTCATACTTACATTTATATTATCATACTATAACTTTATATATCATACTTATCATACTTATCTTACTTATAGATTAAAATTAATATATTTGTAAAATTCTACTAAAAGATTAAAATTAATATATTTGTAAAATTCTACTAAAAGTGTAAATAAACAAATCAATCAATCAATCAGACGACTGATTTTTTTTTGTTTCGTTTTGGTAAATGCACTATTCATCATCACTGACAGTGCTGTACACGTTTTTCGAGTTTCCTGTCTCAAAGCGGTCTGGAGTTTTCTGATACCAATTAACCCTACGAGCTTCTTTCTGTTCTCCTATTAACAGATGTGGTATCCAGCGGAAAAACTAATTTTCTTACTCCTATTTCTTCATTAAAAAAATTTTAAATTGAGGTTTTTGAAATCTTGATCTTCCGTGATGAACATGCGCATAAAGCATCCATGTTTTCTTGGGTGACAGCCGTTTTTGGTGCACCTGGCCTTGGATCGTAGCTAGAGCTAATCCGTTCACGCTACATTAGGGACTTATTGAAATAAAACCTGACTTTATTTTGACACATTTACACAGAAAACTAACAGCTGACCTCTCAAAATTGACATACCAAAGCCAAATTTAATAACAAAGACGCAAACTTTCATTTAATAAATACAGACACTAATAAATCCGGTTTTTAAATACACAAAGGCCGAATTTTGAAGGAGAGCAGCTGCTTTTTATATGTAAATCTGTCAACATAGGGTCGATTTTAAAATAAGGTCAGGTTTTATTCCAATAAGTGTCTATTACCTAAATAAACTGACGCCGTTGGAGAGTTTGTCGTTAGTTGCACCCCATGTCGTTGAAAAGGAAATTTTGTTGTATACAATAAAGATAATTACATATTTTTCCCTAAGAAACTTAGTTTTTGAGAAAATTTAAAAAAACTTAAAAATTTCAGGTTTTGGGAGGTCTAGGGAGTTTTTGCAGCTAAAATTCAAAAAACTAATATAATTTTATTTTTAGTTTAGATTTTACACATTTTTCTGTGTCATTGTGACTTTAGGGCGTCAACTTAGTTAAATTTTTAGAAATTCAAACACGGCTATTAGAGAAGGGGGGACAAAAAAAATTGGATCAAAAACCAACATCCGGATCGTTAATATGTGGCCTATTATCAGCTAGAATCGATTGTCAAACTGCGGTCCTCATATTTTGCATAGGTAGTTGTACCTCTAGCACCTGCGCTAAAGCTGTTCTTGCATCACATTAAAATTTCATTGCAAATCTAAATGGTTTAAATACACTCCCTTAATGACGATTACGAAAAATGTTACGAAATTTATAATTAAAAAATTTGACTGAACTAAATTAAAATGTCATAGGTATGTAACTTTTTCAAGAAAGTACCGGCAGTGGCGGCTGGTGACGTTATAAACTGGGAGGGGCAGACATTTATATTGCATGGAAAAGGAGATAAAAAAACTTACCTAACCAATTTTATTTTAGAATTTTACAAACGAGCAGCTACTTGGTGTAGATTTAGTTTATTTGTTGTGATTAGCATCAGTTTCAGACTCATCATGTCCCCGTAGAGCAACCTCAAAAATCCCACAGAATTTTAAACAGTCTATTAACCTACTAAGTATATGTCTATTTTTTGCTACATTTGCATTATGTTCGGTTCATATGTTTTGCCTATAGGCACTATTCAATTGGCACCCAATATCAGTCTTGCCTGGCATTGAAAATTCTATGTGGTTATTTAAATATGTAGCACTTACTTTGTGTCCTTAACTTTTCACTTAAGTGCTTGATATCACACATTCCCTTTGCCACCCACGCAGGATCACTTTGTGGATTGTTCATAATAAGACAAATAAAGAAAAAAAAACCATTTTGTTTTTCACAACCGCACAACCAGTTTTCAGCATCCTATAATTTTTTATTACTTGCACTAAAATTTTGGTTAATTTTTAGGATTTTTAGGTCCGTCCTATGTGGCCCTAAAGATTTTATTTGTAATCGAAGTTCATATGTCAACGTATTTAAATTTGCATAGTTAATTATATAATCGACGGTATTCATTTCCATTTTGAAAACAAACAAAAACAAACAATGGACGCGCGACCGGCAAGGCTTTTAACCACTGATCTAACCCAAATCAAAAGAAACTCATACGTCTTCACTAAGGATAGAACCGGCAACACGTAGGAAGAGCGACGAACGAATCGCACGATGAATATGGCCGACGTCAACTAAAACAAACACTCCTCCCGCCCCCGAGCGAGAACAGCAGCACATATGAACCCATACACAACTTAAAAACGGGTGAAATTGAAATCTAGTCCCGCGCGGTGCCGCCGGCTTGTAGGGTAAATTCTGGAGAGTTGCCGCACTTTTTGAAAAATAGCTGTAATATCTGTAAGTCTTGAGATTTTTTTCTTTAAAATAAATCAATGCACAGGTACTGCGTTAAACTTTATTAAAGTACAAAAATAAAAAATATATGTAAGAAAACATGAACATAGCAAAAAAATATTTTTTTAAATTAAAGTCGGCATCTCTCCCACACTGCTGGGGGAGATGCCACGTGAAAATATGAGAGACGTCGCTGTAACCGTTTCTCTAAAAAAACCTCTAATTTTCATTTTTTCCCTTAATTTGAGTCTGGAACAGATGTTACAAACTTCACCATACATTTTGCAAGTGAGATGTAGCCATTTTAAGACATTGTAACGTTGTTTGATGGCCTCAAACAACGATTGTAATCAATTCACTTTTTTAGTTGTAGTTGCGTAGACTGCGAAGCAATTCACGCAGCGTTCCTGGTTTTCATTTTTCTTTTTGGCTATAGGTTCATCATCACTGTCACTCCATTGAATTTTTTCTCGGTCTTCTTGAAAATGCGGCAACTGTCTTTTTTGTTGGGGGAGATGCCGCACCTGATTATCAAGGTCACAGATTTAAAACGCAACATAATACGGCATGGCACCGGTAAACATAACCCCAAAATACTGAATAAAACACACGAATGTGAAAAAAAACTACCACATTGCAAAGAACCACACTTATTAGGACAGTACTTAAAATTTTGCTAAGAAAATTTTACCTTACCGTCGTAAATTCAAGGATTGCAAGCGATATTTTATAAAAAACAAACAAGTCCGATGTTATAACCGTTCACTAAATGATGAACTCTGAATGTGGGCATACTTGGTTGCCTATGTTATAGCGTAATCTTTGAAATACGTGAAAAGCGGCGTCTCTCCCTCCGCGGCAACTCTCCCGCATTTACCCTAATTATTTACGCTAAAAAAGTTTACCAATTAATGGCCTTTTGTTAACCACAGACTAAAAAAACAGAGCTAGACATGTATGGGAAAATTTAACTTTTTTAAAATAAATAAATTAAAAATACTGTTTGTCTAGTTTTGGGAGGGCAATGCCCCCCGTTGCCCTTCCTGATACAGCCGCCACTGAGTACCGGTGAGTGTGCGAAATTTCAGTCAAGGTGCGCCTTAAGTGTGTAATGCAATTCGTGTCATTTTATAATTAAAAAAATCCCTAACCTACGCTAATATGCTTTTGAGAAATCAACAGTAATTAAATAATAGAATATATATTTCATCGACCAACATACATGACTTGCAAGATAGTTTACCTACAATATACAGTGAAGTCCGCTTATAACGAACCCGTTTATAGCGAACTTCTGGTTAATACAAACCTTTTTTCTTTATACGAAAAGTCATCCATAAATACTCATGTATTGTCTTACTGGTTAGAACGATCCCGCTTATAGCGAACCTAATTTTAATAATCTAGAATATGTATTTTTCTTTTAAAACGAACTTTATATAAGCAGACAATGGGCGTTTTCACACTAGACGATACGGCAACGACACGAATGGTTGCAAAGGCATGCACAAGACCCAGAATATGATCACGAGTATGAATTCGATAATGATATGCTTGATTTAGTAGAAGAACTTCGATTTTAACGATTATGTGACTATTGATAAAGACATTGTAGCATGAGAAACGTTGACTGATGAGTAAATTATAATCTCTCCGTAACCTCAAACATGGTTTCAAGTGATAATGACGAAGATAATGATGATCCTGTTCAAAATAATTCTGTTGAAGTCACCAAGGTTTATGTTCCAACCATTCGTGAAATAGAAAACAAAATTTCGGAAACTCGTAATTTTTTGGAATCACGCCAAGTTCCTGATAAAATATGGGCATCATTTTGTAACCTTGAAAGCTATATAAACAGGGAATATTTTTCAAGTAGAAATGTACAAACAAAAATTATGGATTTCATAATAATAAAAAAAAGATTTAGGCTTGTTTTATGTATGTATTACATACCACCATATTATTTACTTTACATATTTATATGTATAACAATAATAATAAACGTCTTTATTCGTATCTATTCTGCCTTTTTCTAAAAATATAAAAATTTATAGTATTTTTTGTAATATTTTTAGTTTTCTTAATCTTGGATACTATTAAAAAAAGAAACACAAAAAATTAAACAAAATTTATTTATTACTGTTTATAACGAACCTCGGATATAACGAACCGTATTTAGTTCATTTTTGAGGTTCGTTATATCCGGACTTCACTGTATTATATTTTATTACGTCCATATTGAGATTGAGCTTGCCACAGTGTTTTTTTCTTGAACCAACCAGTATATTTACTTTGCTTCTGAATATGTCGTCCTAATTACCGCTCTCAGTGGCGACTATATATATATTGCATTAAAAAGCAGATAAAAGAACTAACCTAAACAATTTTATAAAAAAACTAACCTAAACAATTTTATTTTAGCATTTTACAAACAAGCAGCTACTTTGTGTAGTTTATTTGTTTATAGGTAAAGTCCATTCGCCTTTCTTTTTTATGGCCCCGTGGAGCAACCTTAAAAATCCCACAGAATTTGAAACAGTCTATTAACCTACCAAGTATATGTCTATTTTTTGTAACATTTTCATTATGTTCGGTAATGTTTTCCCAATAGGCACTATTCAATTGGCACCTAATATCAGTCTTGCCTAGCATAGAAAGTTCTATTTGGTTATTCAAATGAGTAGCACTTACTTTGTGTCTTTTAAACTTTTCACTAAAGTGCTTGATATCACACATTCCCTTTGCCACCCACGCAGGATCACTTCGTGGATTGTTCATAATAAGGCAAATAAAGCAAAAAAAAGCATTTCGTTTTTCATAACCGCACAACCAGTTTCAGAATCGTATAATTTTTTATTAAATTTTCTAGTTTAAGTTTTTTTGGAGCACCCCTCTGCATTACTTGCACTAAAATTTTGGTTAATTTTTAGGTCCGGTCTATGTGGCCCTAAATATTTTATTTGTAATCGAAGTTCATATGTCGACGTATTTTAATTTGCACAGTTAATTATATAATCAACGGTATTTATTTCCATTTTGAAAACAAACAAAAAAAACAATGGACACGCGACCGGTAAGGCTTTTAACTACCAACCTACCCCAAATCAAAGCAAACTCATACGTCTTCACTAAGGATAGAACCAGCAACACATAGGAAGAGCAACGAAGGTTTTCGCACGATGAGGATGACCCATACACCGCTGAAAAACGGGTGAAATTAAAACCTTGTCCCGCGCGGTGCTGCCAGCTTGTAATTATTTACGCAAAAAATTTTTATCCAATTATTCGCCCTTTGTTAACCACAGACTAAAAAAAAGAACTAGACATGTCGTACGGGAAGATATAACTTTTTTTAAATAAATCAATTAAAAATACTGTTTATTGTCTAGTTTTGGGAGGGCACTTCCCCGTTGCCCTCCCTGTAGCAGCCGCCACTGACTCCTACCTTATTTGATTATGATTGTAATAGTTGGTTTTGTGGTGGTAGAAGCTAGAAGAAGGTAGTAGTAGTTGGTTTTTTGCTGGTAGAAGCTAGGGTAAGGTGGTAGTAGTTGGTTATATGCGCGGCAACAATAAGGTTGTGGCTGAAGCGTTCTTTTTTTGGCAATTTTGAACATAAAATTCCCCTCGCTGTTGAGGGAATTTGTCCAAAATTGCCGTGCACACACTAGAAAGCACGTTTCGGCTTTACTGGGAATTTTAATTCTAGATAGGGTGCCACCAGTGGCGTATATAAGGGGGGTCTGGGGGCCCAGACCCCCCCCCCCCGAACCGAACCAAACCGAACCGAACCGAAACCGAACCGAAACGAACAGAACCCCCCCCCTATATTTTCCACATATTTCATGAATACAAACATAAAATAGCATGAAATACGGCCTCATGGGGTCTCGGCCCCCCGAAACTGTCTTGGGGCCCCCCCGAAACTTTTTTCTATATACGTGACTGGGTGCCACATAGTACACACGGGACTTTCAGTAATGTTATGCCACGACAATAATAGGTAGCAATGCAGTGTGGTGATAATTATAGTTCTCAATAGTCTTTTATTTATTTATTGTTTATTTGAAAAAACTGTAAAATAGGCAATAAAATTGAGTGCCTATAAAAAAAGTAAATACTTAAATAATTATATGACTTAACAATATTACGACAAGCCTCCGTCAAATGCAATTTTGAATGTAATTTCGTTTTCAAAATTCAATGTAAAACTGATTTAGATCAAAATTAGAATATCATGTTATAGAAAAGAGGTTGCTCTAACTTGGAAATATGTTTAGGGTTTTATAGAGCTTAATTTTATATTTAGTATTTTCATTTTTTGCACTAGTTAAAGTGATACTAGGTAAAGTGACACTAGCTTACTAAAACCTGAATAAACTATAATTAGACTGGCCATATAACAATAACAGACAAGAAGAACTGATAAAAATGCTAGAAGAACTGGTTACAGCAGCTAAAAATATTGGCTTAAGTATGAACTTCACTAAAACTAGAATCATAACTAACACAGATGGAGATATTACGGTCAGAATAATTTTTAAAATAGAAGAAATAGAACAAGTAGAGGAATATATATATACCTGGGACAAATTATTAAACTGAAAAAAGAAAACCAAACAGCTGAAATCAAGAGAAGAGTAAGATTGGCCTGGGCAGCATTCGGTACCTCAAAACGAAAGTGTGATCCCAGACCTGGACACTTACAAAATCAAACATGGATAAGGTAACAAAAGCCCAAAGATCAATGGAAAGACAAATGTTACATGTAAAGCTTACAGAAAAAGGAATGAATGGATACGAAATAAAACAGAAGTAAGGGATGTCAGAGGAGTAGCAAAATTAAAATGGAAATTTGCCGGTTATAATATCAGACAGAAAGACGACCGATGGAACAAATGTATTGTAAGCTGGAGACCTTGGGAAAATAAAAGAAGTAGAAGTATTAGTAGTATCTTTATTTTCATTAGACTTTACAAAAAGCATAGAAATATAGTCAAAACAGTAGGTATAGCCTATGTGGCTGAAACTTAAATAATTAATTAAATATAATGTAGAATAATTACTTATTTTTGTAAGAAAGAAATCCACAGATATAAGTAAAAAACAAACACTGAAAGTACAAAAATACACATTTTATAACGATTATAAGATTTAGGAAAACCACAACCTGCTGATTATTTTTAATTTTTATTTGTTATTGTGTGAACAGATTAATTTAGCTCCATTGAAAAATATTCCTCAACATTATAAATTATATTTTTGAGTAAAAGTTGTTTTACCTCCTTGATGAAAATATGTTTTTTTTTTTAACAGGAATATATTTGTGGCCCTTTGCCTAAAGAATAGCCACTTGCTACACTTATTTCTTGTCTTGAAATGAATTTGTGATGATTTTGATGAACATACCTGGCACAATTTTGGATATAAAGTGAAGTTATTGTTAGAATTGAATGATTTTTAAAGTCATCACGATAGCCCACTAGCACCACTCTTAATATTCTTTTTTGTATAATGAAAATTTCACTAATTCTGTTGGCATTGCCCCAACAAAGAATGCAGTAGTTTAATGTTGAATGTACATATGCAAAGTAGTACATTTTAGGAATGTTAATCCCCACATAGTTGTATAGGTTCCATAAAACAAAGCAATGTTTAGACAGTTTTTTCATTAAACAATTTATCTGATCATTCCATGAGAGAGATGAATCCAGCAGACATCCCAAGTAGGGGAAGATCTCAAATGAGATGAGCGGACGATTTGAAGAAACACGTGGGAACTAGAGGGATGAACACGGCGACAGACAGAGAACAGTTAAAGATATTGGGGGAGGCCTATGTCCAAAGTTGGTTTGAAGAAGGCTAAATAGATAGAAATAGATAGATAGAATAGAAACTGGCCAGAGCTAACCAACAACTGGCTGCACTAGCCCTACCTACCTAAAACTGATTCTAACTAAAAATTACTCTAAATAACTAAAAACCAGCCTGAGTGACCCTAACTCGAGAGCAAACTAAAAACTAGATACGCCGTCCCTGGATAACTAAAATAATTAAAAACTAGTTTTCAGCTAACTTATCCCTAGCTAACTAAAAACTAGCTAAACTTTTCCCAGATAACTAAAAACTGATGCCAGCTAGCGAAAATAAAATTAAACTGGCTAAAATAGCTAGTAGTGCACTAGTTTAACTGAATTACAATGAATCATATTAACTAAATAAAATTTAGTTAACTGACAACAAATAAACTGTCCCAAGATGAGCTCAAGTGACCCCAGCTAACTAATTCGAGAGCTAGCTAAAAACCAGCAAAACTTTCCCTAAATAACTAAAAACTCCTGAACTTCTGTTCAGACCATTAAAAGTTAGTTAAACTGTTCCCAGCTAACTTAATATTAAACTCACCACAGCTAACTAAGGTTAGTTCCCAGAAGCTATGTAGGCCAGTATTTTTAAAAAATTTCTCCTTTCTTGTAAATTTCAAAATTATTTGCACATATTTGTATGTATAGGTGATAAAACGTTTTTATGACACTTTTATAATTACCTTATTTATTTGTAGATTAAAAACAACTGCTTTTTTCGCTTTGAATATTAATTATTATTATTGGTAGGTAAACAATATATTATTTTATGATTAGGTTATATTAAAATCAAAATGTCAGGGTCAATGACTTTGGCATTAAATATTGTATAATAGGCGCAGTATTCCTAAGAATCAATTAAAAGCCCAATTAAAATGTAGAATTTTTGTCGTTTTTTTGTTATATTTTCCGCTGGTAGATATGGCCTAGAAAATATGTTTACCTACTAAACGCAACTGCACAGGCCAATTCACCTCATAGGATACCAAGCTATGAAACTTTATTTTATATTTTAAGGGATTAACGCAAAAAATAATAATTTCTTTAAAACAAACATACTTAATTTTCAAAATTTAAATTCAAATTTTTTGAAGATATTGGAGGAGGCCTATGTTCAAAGATGAATCGAAGAAGGCTAAATAGATAGAATAGGTAGATAGAATATGCATTAATGACAGCGAGAGTTAACGTAATCCAAGGCCCACAAAAAAATACAGGCCACGACCGCAGCCAACGATAAAGACCGGCCATGGCGCGTTATAAGCTGTCGGCGGTCACGTGATCTTAGGAGTTCCAGGATTCTTATTGTATTGCTTAATTTATTATCGATTTTTACACAATTTAAATAAATTGACCAAATTTTTTTGTTCTCATATAGGCAAAAATTGAAAAAAATTATTTTGCTGATGTATGTGTTTATTATAGATAAAAGAACTGAATCTATAAAATAAAAAATTATATAAAATTTGCACTCTAATATCTTCAGGTACATATATTAGGTACATAATATCGTTAGTTACTTCAAATCTATACAAGTCTTTTAAAATTGGACATAACAAACCTAAGCTTTAAGTTTTAAAATTTTTCTTTGTCTTGTCACAAAGTTTAATATATATTTCATCAATGTGTAAGTTAACTACCAACTCATGTTCTTTTAAAAGCTGTATCTTACTTTTTTAAAATTGCACACTACCGGAGAGATTACTATCTGTTAGCGATATTTTACAAATCAGTTTTTTAATATTGCGGGGGTGCAGAAGACATATTACCTTAGTTTTGTAAATTGACATGTATGCACTGGATGACTGGATAAACAAAGATGAAGCCAACATTAAGTGTATCCACAATATCTTCGATTCTCAGGTGACCTTTTCAAGAGACCTAATTGCTCAATAAGAAATGACAATTGAACACATTTTTCACTCTCACTATCGAAAATGTCACTAAGGATATCTATTACTTGATCAATCTTATCTTTTACCACTTCTTTCCCGTTTACAACTTTCATTTCAATAAACTGCATTAGCTTTCAAGTGTATCGGGGCTTTCCAAAAATAAAACTCCTACTTTTTTTGGCAGTTTGGTTTTTAGTATGGACACATTGTTAACATTTACAGAAAATGACAGATCTCCCTCAACAACTAGAGATGCTAACAGTGATGGATTGTCGTTCATAAATGTCATCAGGCACAAGCAGACTGTGTCACGTTCTTGGGTTAAAATCCAATTTTTGTTTATTTTAGTATTAGATAGAACAATAAAATTCTGAAATGTCCTCAATATTTGATAAAACTTTTGATTTCTTATGAGCTTGAAGTGTTTCAAGACTTTCTTGTATTGCAGTTTCCACTTGTTGCCTCTCGACATCAGCTAATCGAACAGTAGATACAGGTTGTTTACTTAGGTATTTCGGAACATTTTCAAAAATCCATTTACAACACACTTATCAAACCAAATAACCTGCTCGTTAGGAAAATGTTTGATGCAAACTTCTGGACGTTTTAAGATACTTAAATCATTAGGAATTTTTCGCAACCAAATTTCATGCATTTGTTTATCCACTGGCAACTTAAAAGTTGACACATATTCGGTTTCACGTTCGCGGCATTGTTTATCTTATAGCTATTTTCTCTTTAATTTACTCATTAGCCATTAATTATTTTAACGCAGATCACGACAGTCTTTTTTGTGGGCTGCGTTATTTTAATAACTTTGATAAAATTCACATAAAATTCCTGCCCGAATTAAAAAAAAATCGACGTAAACAAACATACCAAAACTGAAAAATGTTTTATATTGACAGCTGGCCGGGAGGCGTTTTTTTGTGACCCTCCTACGGTCACGTGATATTTCCGCGCCCGGGCCGGTCTTTCTCGTGGGCTGCGGCCACGACCCTGAAAGAATCAGCTGTTCTCGAGGGGCTGACTTACATTGGGTCTTATGGAAGATCAGATGTTTTTTTATGTTTTTTTCAAAATGGCACTACAGATTTCGGCGAAATTTCAGTGAAATATTCTTAGACACCATCCCGATATTTCACAAAAGTTTTGTATTGATGCAAGATGATTAAAAGGTTTAAATCTTCAAGATTTGGCATTCCTTATTTTGAATTTAAATTACCCGCCATGTACCGCATGCCAACTGTTATATTTGACATGTATTTGACTTTGTCATCTATGTTTGTCACATTCCCTTCTGCTTTAAATTTAGTTTTAGTGTGAGCTAATAAAGCGGCTCTGAAAAATTAAGGATTACTATACATTAAAAAAAATTGTTCTGCAAGAATATACTAAAAACAATCTCAAAACCGCCTTTATTTTAAAAAAAATCAAATATTCATGAACCGTCATTCCAACTTCAAAATTTTAAAGACAATCAGCTGTGCCGTGACGTGACCATCAAAAAAAAATCAGCCGCCGATGTGACGTCAACAAAGTGGAGGATCGTGGCCCGTCCGTTTTGATAGCTCTGCGTAATCATCCAACCAATAGATATAAAACCTATTTCCTATATAAAATCTTGTTTTTTATTTAATTTATGTATTTTGGAAGGCATCCAAGGCGCAGTATGCAAAAAATCAAAAAACCTTGAATTAAGTATTTCGCGGATGTGTTGTTTCGTTCAAATACCAACATTGAAAGTGATGCGTACTAGACAGCAAATACGGGGGCGAACTGATGAATTTCCCAAATTAGCACCATGGTTGTTTATTTCGCAAAAAAATATATTTTACTTATTTTTTTTATAACTCTTTTTTCACCTGACTTGGTCCTAACTAAACAAAAACTAGCTGAACTGGTGCTACACGGTAAAAAAAATTGTCTTGGATCAAAGCAAATTGCTTTGGAGTAAAATAATTTGTGCTTTCCTATTCACCAAGAGAATATTTTCTTGATATAGCACAAAAAATGTCTTGCCTCTTTATTTTAATGTGAAACAGAAATTGTTTTATAATAAATTAAAACTGAATTAATCTAAGGCACCGTTTTCTCTGGAAGCAAAATATTACTTATATGAAGACAATTTGCTTTATTACAAGATGGAGTATACTGAAAAATAAACAATTAAAGAAGAAAAATTAAGTCTCATTTCAAGCTTAAACGCTGCGTTGAACTAAAAAGAAATATTTTAATTCAAAACAAATTTATATTTTCCAAATTAGGCATTTTTTTTTTCAAAGCTGTAGTTTTGCTGGCATATTATTTATTGTTATTATGTTTATTTGTCCCTCGTATAAATTAGGTAACCATTGAACAAATTTTGTATAATTACATACAAATTAAACAGAGAAAATATCTAAATAAATATTGAATATTGAAATTCTTTTGAAAAGTTTGGTGCGCCACTCGAGGTCCACTGACACTGTTTTGGTGCAGTCAAAAAATGTCCCCACTGCAGTCAGTTTCAATAGAATACGACAGTGCACTAGTGCAACACGAGCTGGGAGAGCCCATGCCAAAGAATGTGCACTGAGTGCAATACTGGGCTTGTCACTCAATAGAATACAAAAAAACTGCATCAGTTTTCCCAAAAGAATACAAAAAATGCAATAGTGCTGCATTTTTCCCAAAAGAATCTACTATTACATAGTTTTAAACCCTTTAGGCTAAATTCAGTTATAACCAGATAAAAGTAAGCAAACAACTAATAGTATAAAATTATTTAAGTAGAAATATTCTATTACAATTACATCAACTTTTTGATTAAAAAAAAACAGGATTATAATATTAGACAGTAACAGCAGTAAAGGTGTCTAACTTGATGTCAATTATAATGACTTAATTTTTATCTATACCGATATTTTTTTTCTGCTACAAATTCACTATGCATATATTATCGTATATCGACATAAAAATGTAATAAATTGGTAAAAAAAAATTTTAAGTCACAAGCTTTTATAAAATGCACTAAAAATTAAAAAATAATTTTCTAACATTCTAATATTATCATAATAATAAAAGCGATGGCCGACTGATGGAAATTTTGACGATGTTAGCACGATAAGATATCCGTATCAATTAAATATCACTATTTGCAAGAATCAATTTAGCAGAAAAATGCAGAGTTACCAAACCCACCCAACCCGACCCAAGGTACCCCAGCATTTTTCTGACATAGGTATGGCAAGGGCATAACATTGCGGCACATCAAACAGATCTTTGATGACCTGCTATGTTAATCTTCTTTAAGTGTTTAGATCACAAATTTAGATTAACTTATGCTTTGATTTGCGGCCATCGCTTTTTATTATTATGATAATATTAGAATGTTAGAAAATTATTTTTTAATTTTTAGTGCATTTTATAAAAGCTTGTGACTTAAAAAAAATTTTTACCAATTTATTTTCTACTTTTTAGTTTCAGCTATCTCTATTAAATGAAAATATTTGTTAAATAACAGAACAGAAGAGTTTATTCTAGATTATAATGAAATCGTTGATCGTGATTTGGTTGGAAACTCATGGAAGGATATTTTTTTCTTATTGTTGTATTATCATCGGACCACTATGTGTATACCAAATTTTATCCAAATCGGATAACGGGAAGTGTGTCAAAAACAAATTTTTCTATAGAAGGGGTGGGGGTAGGGGTGGGAGGATATTTTCTCTTAATGTTGTATTGTCATGGGACCACTACGTGTGTACCAAATTTCATCCAAATCGGATAAAGGGAAGTGTGTCAAAAACACATTTTTCTATAGAAGGGGTGGGAGGATATTTTTTTATTGTTGTATTGTCATGGGACCACTATGTGTGTACCAAATTTCATCCAAATCGGATAACGGGAAGTGTGTCAAAAACACATTTTTCTATAGAAGGGGTGGGGGTAGGGGTGGGAGGATATTTTTTTCTTAATGTTGTATTGTCATGGGACCACTATGTGTGTACCAAATTGTGTCAAAAACGCTTCACAAGATTTGATAGATAGATAGTTAGAACATCTGAAGCTAAATAAAAGCTTGTAAAAATGATTGGCAATTTATCGGCATCTAATTTCAGACGATTAATTTATAGGTGATTTAATTAATTTTTACCTATTTTCGTCCGCGAAAATTAAATTAATACCCCACCTCTTATTTTCGCTTATGTGCGCTGGATTTTATTTATTTCTAACCACCATTTAGACCCAAAGTAATGTTTTTATCAAAACTCAAGTTTTTCAAATCTACCCCCACCTTTTTTTTGGCAAATGTCTGGCGGGTACCTACCTTGGTACCTAACCTAGGTACCAAGTTTCATGAAAATCGGACAAGCAGTTTTTTAGTTATGCGCGTTGGTCGTTACAGACACATAGACATACAGACAGACAGACAAAAAGTTTCAAAATCATCTGAACGCAAAGATTACAAATTTTTTTTAAAATCGGAGCCACTTTTTTTCTTGTTCTTGGCACGATCACCATAATATCTCACACTACTATAGTGATAGTACATGCCAAAAAAATTGCTTTGAAGTAAAATAATTTGTACTTTCCTATTCACCAAGAGAATATTTTCTTGATTTAGCACAAAAAATGTCTTGCCTCTTTATTTTAATGTGAAACCGAAATTGTTTTATTATAAATTGGAACTGGTAGCAAAATATTACTTATATGAAGACAATTTGCTTTCTTACAAAATGGAGTAGGTATACTGAAACAAAGCAATTGAAAGAAGAAAAATAAAGTCTCATTTCAAGATAAAACGCTGCGTTGAACTAAAGAGAAATATTTCAATTCAAAACATTCAAGAAAAGAACGTGTTTTCATTCTAGACAAAAAATTTTACCGTGTAAGGAATTCTTTTCTTTACTAATTGTCAAAAGTTTTATCAAAAAATATTAAATACTTTTTTCACAAAAGTGTTATTTCAAAACCCATAATTAGATAGATCCACAAACTTAACGGCTTCAGGAAATTTGAATAATTTTATAGTTCACCTTTTATTAAATACTTTTCCCATAAACGAGTTATTTCAAAACCCTTACGCGCTCATTATATGTCATACGCAGATATCCCTCTTAAATCAGTACTTCGAAAAATTACAACGAATTAGCTTAATTTTTCTATTATGTAGGTACCTTTACTTTGTTCTAAAAAATGTTCTGCATACAACAATATATGATAAATTTAAATAAATATTTTAATTCGATACCGAATAATCTGCATTTGTGCTGAGTAAAGGTCTAATTATTAACAATTAAACCATGTAGTTTAATAAATTATATCAGTAACTTTGTTGTCATTTTTTTGACAGCTCGTATGTAGAACGACTCCATAAATTTTATCATTTTTTTTGTTAAAATGTGTCATGTTTGGTAAAAAAATATGCGTTTATTTTAACACGTTTCAATAAATAAATAAGTAGATAACAGATTAAATTCTGGAACAGAGATTAAATACATATAATGCGCAAAGAATTAATGCATTTTATCGTTTGTTTTTCATGTCTAATTTTAAAATTTCAACAATTTTATTATGACTGGTTAATACCAAAAATTGATGATACAATGTACCTTCAACAAGCAAATAAAAAAATGTGCAAATGTTGGATAAAAAAATGCGTTTATTTTAACACGTTTGAATAAATAAATAAGTAGATAAAATACAGATTAAAGTCTGGACTAAAGATTAAGTACATATAATACTCAAAGAATTAATGCATTTTATCGTTTGTTTTTCATGTCTAATTTTAAAATTTCAACAATTTTATTATGACTGGTTAATACCAAAAATTGATGATACAATGCACCTTCAACAAGCAAATAAAAAAATGTGCAAATGTTGGATAAAAAATATGCGTTTATTTTAACACGTTTGAATAAATAAATAAGTAGATAAAATACAAATTAAAGTCTGGACTAAAGATTAAGTACATATAATACTTAAAGAATTAATGCATTTTATCGTTTGTTTTTCATGTCTAATTTTAAATATCAACAATTTTATTATGACAGCTTAAGACCAAAAATTAGGGGTTTCAAATTTTGATATAAATTATACAGGGTGCTCTCTGCGCAACTAAACTATACTATTATTTCGGTTTAGAACGTTTTTCTACGTTGTCCTATGCCTATTCTCCACCTCCTTTGATCCTGACAATCATCTTCTATCAGATTTTTTTGATTCATTGATCTTTGGATTGACTGTTGCCATTCTAGTTTAGGACGCCCTCTTTTTCTGCGCCCTATTGGTTGCCATTCTAGGACCTGCTTTGGTAATCTTTCGTCGTTCATCCGTGGTACATGGCCAAACAATATCAGTTGCTTTGTAGTGATGTCATCCGTTATGCTTTCCTTGATTCCCATTCTTTATTTTATGATCTCATTTCTTATGTGATCTGTTCTAGATATTCTTATTGATCTTCTTATTGCATCCATTTCGACACTTTCCATTTTTGTTTTGTATTTTTCTGTTATTTATTTATGCATCCTCTGTAGGGGCCCCTGCAGTTTTTTATAAAGAATAAAGACAAAAAAGAAAAATCATAAAGAAAAATTGTATACCGGTCCAATTTCATAAACAGAATTATTAATAACTGGACTTTATAAAAACGTTATTATAAAACGTTTATAAAAACGTTATTATATATATAAGTTTATCATAAAGCCCTTCATCATAACGAGAAGTTCGAGGGGTGACTCGATCGCCGATTTTTGTACATCAAAAGGAAATACCTACGGTATTTCCTGAGGTATTTTCCAGTATTTCCTCAAATTTCAATGCTATTTCCTTTTTTTTATATATAGGTAGTAGAGTATTTTTATTTATTCACGTAATTTAAATTTATGGTCATAATTCTAAATCTAATAATACTATAAACTAAAAAAAAAACAAAAAAAAAATAAATAAAATTCAAATGTCAAATGTAATAAATTTCATTCAAACCGGACTCTACGGGAATGGTACCAATTATGGAAGCAACGTTACCTCTTTGCACTGCCAAACTGATTTTTTGAGTGATGAAGCTAAGAGTTTTCTGGGAGATTTTCTCCCATTTTTGCAGCCTCTCCTGACTTAATACAAGTTTTAGTATTTCCCAAGCAATGGCATTTCCTAGTATTTCCCCCCTAGTATTTTCAATAGTATTTCCTAGTATATTTCACGGTACTTCCCAAGTATTTCCTGGCATTTCCCCTAACCTGTACACCAAAAGGAAATACCGAGCCACCCCTCGGAGAAGTTTTGTGTAATATTTTTTATTAAAACAGGACAAAATCATAAAAACGGGCTTGGCTTGTGTGCCGTTCATCTAGAGAAGAGCGGTTTTCTTACTGCTATGCAATTGATGCGTCTTTCACTGTAACCTTTATAGCCCATTTAAAGCAACAAAGGAAGAGCGGATTTTGTATTGCTATGCGGTGTAAGGCACATCCTTAGAAAAGGTCAGACGGGACGTGTTGGGTTGATTTCGACCTCTCAAAAGAAGGACAGGGGACCTAATTTAAGGACAAAAATTTAAATCAGTTTTTAAGATTTTATAGTGCGCTTATAAAATCATTTTTTTGACAGCATCCTTTTTTTTTGTTAAAATGTGTCATGTTGGATAAAAAAAATATGCGTTTATTTTAACACGTTTGAATAAATAAATAAGTAGATAACATACAGATTAAAGTCAGGAACACAGATTAAGTACAGATAATACGCAAAGAATTAATAGATTTATCGTTTGTTTTTCATGTCTAATTTTATAATATGAACAATTTTATTATGACAGCTTAATACCAAAAATTAAGGGCTTAAAATTTTTATATAAATTATACAGGGTGCTCTCTGCGCAACTAACGTTACATAAAAACAAGTGTAACTTTTTTGTTTTTTAGTAAAAATTTTCTCACCAATTTTACCTAAAAAATGTAGGGTATGCATCCTCTGTAAGGGCTCCTACAGTTTTTCATAAAGAATAAAGACAAAAAAGAAAAATCATAAAGGAAAATGGTATACCCGTCCAATGTCATAAACGGAATTATTAATAACCGGACATTATAAAAAACGCCATTAATCAAAACAAGACATGAACAAAATCGAAGTTTATCATAAAGTCCTTCATCATAAGGGAAAGTTTTGTGTAACGTTTTTTATTCAAACAGGCCAAAATCATAAAAGCGGGCTTGGCTCGTGTGCCGTTCACCTAGAGAAGAGCGGTTTTGTTACTGCTATGCAATTGATGCGTCATTTACTGTAAACTTTATAGCCTACTTAAAGGCAGCAAAGAAGAGCGGATTTTGTATTGCTATGCGGTGTAAGGCACATCCTTAAAAACATCAGGTGTTGGACCCTAGGTTAGGATTCGACACCCCAAAAGAAGGACAGAGGAGCTTATTTAAGGAATTTTTTTTTGTCACTAGCAGCTACAGTTTTTAAGAGTACCCAAAGTGCGCTTGTAAAATCAGACTAACAGTAGTTTAAAGTGAATAAATCTAATTTAATTAATTATTAAATTAATAATTTATCTAAATTATGAAAAATGTATTTTAGAAAAAATAATTAATTAATAACATATTATTGTACTGGTGGTGAGGTAGAGAGCTGTACAATTTAAATAAAAATTATAAACAAAATCAAATTTCCCATAATTTTCATATTTATTTAAAATCTCAATATTGTTACCCATGAGATATAAAGTTTTACTTTAAACGATTAGTTCTAGGACAACCTGTATTTTATTTTTATTTGTCTTGTTTGTTAACTAAGGTGATTTTTCAATTGTTTTTATTTGTTTTGTTCGATATTTATAGCATTTCATTATTGCTCGTGTCGGAAATGTCACAATTAATTTTCCACAATTACTTGCAAACCTAAATGTCTTGCCCACATTTAAAAGTAATTTATTAAATTTGTTAATAATAATCGTTTGTGCGAATGAACAAAACAAAAGTTAAGTACCTACCTAGTTTGCACAACTGCAAAGGTCTTAAAACCAGTGCTGGTTATTTTCTTAATATTACGCATTATCATTCTAACAAACGTGAAATTTAGTCCCGTGAATTTAAAAATCAAACAAGTTTCGTGGCTAATCGGGTAAAAAAGGGTTTTTGTTTCTCTCTTATTTTTCCGTGAGTAGCTTGAAAGCTTAACCTTACGGGATGACTCCTCAGAACACTGCTTGGTCAATGTGACACTCTTGCGAAGTTAATTAGACGGTTTTGTCTCTAATCCTATGTAAATAGTGATAAAACTCTCGCAAGAAGCGCCATCTACCAAGATACGAGAGAAACCAGAACAAGAGCAGGCGAAAATACACTGGTATACATATCGATCAATAAAAAGATCGATTTCAAATAAAAATAAACAAACTAATCCGTGTCCTACGACAGCTCTTCTGCCTTTCAGGCCAGATCAACGCTGATTGCGTTTTTGCACGCCATCAGACACGTAAGCGTCAGTCAGCGGAATTTTTAAGCCAAATAATACTAACATCGTGAAATTTTGTACCCGTGAATTTAGAATCAAACAAGTTTCGTGGCTAATCGGGTAAAAAGGAGTTTTTGTTATTATTATTTATAATTTAGCCACGAAACTTGTTGCTGACTGACGCTCACGTGTCTGATGGCGGGTAAAAACGCAATCAGTGTTGATCTGGCCTGAAAAAAATTAAAATAATACTCAGTATTTTATAATTTTTTCTGATAGGTGTTTTAATTCTAAACAAAAATTGTCTTTTGATTTTTTTTCCTAAAGTTTAAAATAACAAAGATATTTTAAATTCAAAATTAAGTCTAAGCGTAATTTTGAATTTGGAATAGGTATCTTATCTTTTAACTTTATAAAAAAAATCAAAATATATTTTTGTTTAGAATTGAAAGGACTATCAGAACAAATTATAAAATAAAAATAAAATAAAATATTCAATTAAAATTTGTTTTATACTTTTTAAAAAAACTCGAAAACACGATGTTTGATCTTCTTGTTAATTTAAGCATCTTAAAGAGTGTCAAAAATTCTACTAGTTTAACAATTAAAACTTTTTTGTATCTTTAATAATAACAAAGTTAGCAATGGTGGACACTTAACTTGGAACACCCTGTATACAATATGTATGCGGTTTTCGGAATATAGTAGAACACATTTTTTTAAATAATTTGTGTTATAACAAAAAACTTTGTAGGAGATTTCGTTTCTGAGATATTTACAAAAATCTGTTTTCAAGGCTGATAAGGAGTTTAATTGGAGTGTTTTAATGGGCTAGGAAGGCATCAGATCCGTAATCGATCCTTTTATTTTATAAAGCTACACGTCGCCGTCGTCTGGTCAAGTCGGCGTGGGGCGTACACCTGTGACACTCCACATTCCACGCGCTCCGCGTGGCGCTCCACGCGCCATGTTTGCCATGGAGGTTTAAAAACAAAAATTATTATTTGAATACGAGTTTTATACTGGGCCAAAAGATTCCTTATATTAAAACCAGTATAGTAACTATCTATCTAACCACAAAAAAACAGTTCGTTAGAAATCAAACAATAGGATATTGTTCTAAAAATATCACCCATTGTGGTAAAGCGAGCGTAACTGTATTTTTTACCATAGTGCAGTTTGTTCAACTTAAAAAATACTGTTAATTAATAGGCACCTAAGCTGAAAATAGTGATATTTTCCTTTTCTAATTTGGTATGCTCACCATGGTTAAGAAAAGCGCTAAAATGTACAGTTCATTTCATAATTTTTGAGTTAACGTTTTACAACTTTTTTTGTCGGCCTATGCTATTTGTTATGGTAAACAGCTGATAATTATCAAAAAGTTATCTCAAAAATTATGAATGTGTGTTTTTCTTTAATTCCACACTTAATTAACATTTATTTAATGCCACACAAGCAATATATATAGGGTGTAATTTAAATGATGCACCACATTTGAAAAAGCTTTCGATAGCATTGAGCACTGCGCAGTAAAAGCATCTTTAATTAATAGCCGAATAGATCACAGATACACAGCTCTAATAGCCAATATATATAGCGAAGCAACAACATCAATCAAAATCCACGCCAATCTGCATAAGATCAAAGGGCTGTGAAAGATATTGGGGGAGACCTACGTCCAAAGATGGATCGAAGAAGGATAAATAGATAGATAGACCACATTTTAGGGTGGTAAAGAAGGTCAAAAGTAGACAAAAAGTTCAAGTAACATATGGTCAAAAGTTTTTTGTTTTCGAGTGATAGCATTTCAAGTTTGAAGAGTGGGGCAAGACTGTGAAATTTAAAAATTACAAATTTGATAATCTCAAACAATTTGGGATTTATTATGATAAAAAAAATGTTCCACCGCGTTTTTCCAAAAAAATAATAGGTTAAGGAGATACTTGGTGGCAAATTAACCTTTGCAATAAGTATCATTTTGTCAATTTTTTTAAGCATTAGTTTTTTTATGAGCTATTCAATTTACACAAAAATTAACATTTGTTTTTGTACATATCTGAAGGTCCCTATTAATTACAGAAAGTCGTATTAGCAAAAAAATTATACGATTTTTGGTAATAATTACCAGTAATTTTATTGTTTTTTATTAATTCTATCACTTAATTATTACCTTTATTGTAATGTATAATTTGAAAAAATTTTGATTGTTGATTGTAATTTTTAAGGAAGATATACCAAATATTTAAAAAAATACTCTGCCAATATATGGGCCCCTAAGCTCACACTAGGTACTATAGTTATAGTGTACGTGTGAGCTAATATAACTAAAAACTGAAATATATTTTATTCAACTCCACACTAAATTACCTTTTATTTGATACCACACAAGCCATGTTTTTACTTAAACTCGAATTTTTGAAATCCACCCCCACCCTTAAAAAAACAGAACTAAAATGTATTTTGTTGAACTCCGGACTTAATTACCTTTCGTTTGATATCAAACACGCCATATTTTCACTTAAACTCTAATTTTTGAAATATACCCCCACCCTTTTTTTTAAATAAATTAAAATGTATTTTGTTTAACTCCAGACTCAATTACCTTTCGTTTGATATCACACACGCCATATTTTCACATAAACTCTAATTTTTGAAATCTATCCCCACCCTTTTATTTGGTTTGTGTTCGGTGGATTTTGTTCATTTTTAAATGGGACCATCTCGACCCAAGACCCAGCCTAGGTACCAAATTTCATTGAAATCGGCCAAGCGGTTTTTGAGTTATGCGCGTTGGTCGTTACAGACAGACAGACAGACAGACATACAGACGGCGCAACAAAAAAGTTTCAAAATCATCTGTAACGCAAAGATATATAAAAAATTTTGAAATCGGAGCAACTTTTTTTTTCTCGAAAAAATTAAGATCACCGTAGCTCACACTACTATAGTATAGTATATGTGTGAGCTAAAAATTGATTATTGTGTGTATCTAAAAAACAAACAACCCTATATATTCCCCTATTGGGCCCCCACTAATTAAAAAGGACAAAAATGTGTTTTTTACTCCAGGCCTAATTAATTACCAATCATTGGTAACAAGATAAACCATATTTTGACAAAAATTTGGCCTTTTTTTGCTTTTTCTCAAAACTATGCATTTCCCCAAATTTTCATTTTCATAATTGCATAAAAAAAAGGAGTAATGTCTAAAAAAGTTTTATTTTTGTGCCACCGATTTCTACAAGTTTTTTACTTTTTTCCCAAATGTTCAACTTTTAAAACCGATCCTAAAATAAACTGGATAGTATAAATATAACAAAGGTAAAAACCATATAAAAATGACTAAGTAATTTTTTTGATTTGCAAAATGTATTTATTAATAGTTCGTTTTAGTTTAAACCGAATACAAAAACCCATTTAACAATTTTTATGTAATTGAATCTCCTTTTGTGTAATAAGTTTTTTTTAATATAGTAACTGAAGCTTTTTGTTTGCAATTTTACTCGAGAACAGTGGCGTATGCAGAAATTAGCTTTTGGGGGAGGAGGGTATTTAATGCTATCAGGATGTGATTGACATGATGCACAAAACTAAGAGTTGCTGGGGAAAGTAGAAAAAAAGTTTTTTGCATGTCCCATTTCTCATATTATTCTTGAAATCTTTATTTAAGGCATGCGCAGCTACCTAGTTTAAACTTAATCCCTTACTAAAGAATAATGTTTGACCTTACTTCTAGCCGAATAACGCGAACTTGAGTTGCTTTGTTTAGAGACAGTGTTGCCGCGCATATAACATTATTGTTATTCAAACAAGTTTCGTGGCTAATCGGGTAAAAAGGAGTTTTTGTTTTTTTTAAGGGTGGGGGTAGATTTCAAAAATTTAAGTTTAAGCCAAAACATGGCTTGTGTGGTATCAAACGAAAGGTAATTTAGTTTGGAGTTGAATAAAATATATTTCAGTTTTTATTTATATTAGCTCACACGTAAACTATAACTATAGTACCTAGTGTGAGCTTAGGGGCCCATATATTGGCAGAGTTTTTTTTATTTTAATGGCCCAGGGGAGTTTATTCCCCTTTTGCCCAGCTGTGCGTACGCCACTTCTCGAGAGGCGAACGAACGTAAAAGTAATGCGGAAAAACTGATTTTTCCATATCGGGCGCATCGGAGGTCGGTCAGATTCTGAACAACTATTATTATTATTCCTATTATTATTAACACAACAACCAGGTATTACTAAAATAGACTCTTTGTGATGTACAGAGTGTCCCAAATTCCATGTTTTTGGAGGTTTTAGGTGTTTTTTTGTGACAAAGTTGCGAGTGTGCATTTTTAAAAAAGTAGAAACTGCATTTTGATACAGCAACCGTTTTTAAGCTTTTGAAAAGTTTGAAATTTGGAAGGGTTCGTTTCGGTTTTTTTATTTATTAAAATTGTGTACATTGCTTTTTTATAGTATTTTAGCTCACACATATCGTCGCCCTAGTGGTGAACTGTCCTAACCCACATAAACAAAACTAGAAATAGCACGCTTTAAAAACAAAATCATTAATAAAATCATGTTTTTCTTTTATAAAACTGTCAACAGAAGATTAAAACATACTGCTTTTCGTCTTTTGTTTAGAATTTTAGACACGAAAACATGAATTTTTCCATAAAAAAACATTTTAAAAGTGTGCTACCTCAAGTTTGTGTTTATGTGGGTTAGGACAGTTCACCACTAGGGCGACGATATACTATACTATAGTAGTGTGAGCTATGGTGATCCTAATTTTTTCGAGAAAAAAAAGTTGCTCCGATTTCAAATTTTTTTATATATCTTTGCGTTTCAGATGATTCTGAAACTTTTTTGTTGCGCCGTCTGTCTGTCTGTCTGTCTGTCTGTCTCTGTCTGTCTGTCTGTCTGTCTGTCTGTCTGTCTGTCTGTCTGTCTGTCTGTCTGTCTGTCTGTCTGTCTGTCTGTCTGTCTGTCTGTCTGTCTGTCTGTCTGTCTGTCTGTCTCTGTCTGTCTGTCTGTCTGTCTGTCTGTCTGTCTGTCTGTCTGTCTGTCTGTCTGTCTGTCTGTCTGTCTGTCTGTCTGTCTGTCTGTCTGTCTGTCTGTCTGTCTGTCTGTCTGTAACGACCAACGCGCATAACTCAAAAACCGCTTGCCCGATTTCAATGAAATTTGGTACCTAGGCTGGGTCTTGGGTCGAGATGGTCCCATTTAAAAATGAACAAAATCCACCGAACACAAGCCAAATAAAAGGGTGGGGGTAGATTTCAAAAATTACAGTTTACGTAAAAATATGGCGTGTGTGATATCAAACGAAAGGTAATTGAGTCTGGAGTTAAATAAAATACATTTTAATTTATTTTTAAAAAAGGGTGGAGGTATATTTTAAAAATTAGAGTTTAAGTTAAAATATGGCGTGTGTGATATCAAACGAAAGGTAATTGAGTCCGGAGTTTAACAAAATACATTTTAGTTTTTGTTTTTTTTAAGGGTGGGGGTGGATTTCAAAAGTTTGAGTTTGAGTCAAAACATGGCTTGTGTGGTATCAAACAAAAGGTAATTTAGTGTGGAGTTGAATGAAATATATTTCAGTTTTTAGTTATATTAACTCACACGTACACTATAACTATAGTACCTAGTGTGAGCTTAGGGGCCCATATATTGGCAGAGTATTTTATTGTTGTTCATTACCTTCCTAGCCCGTAGCAATGGCTAGAGAAGGTATTATTTTCGACGAAAATATTTTTTTTGAGATAACTCCAAAAATGTGTTACTTGGATGCATTTTGACCTATCCTAGCAATATCGTCTTGATGTCTGTCTGTGTGAGTGTGTATATTATTTCTGTCCGTAACACGATAGCTCCTAAACCGCTGAAACGATTTTCATAAAACATTCAGGTAAAATAGTGTTCGACACTCTTACGAGCTGATTAGATTTTGGTCATGCTATAATGACACTCTTTTGACAATTAAAAACTTTAAAAAATGCTAACTTTTTTTGAATAATTTCTAAATTTGTTCATTTAAAATATTTTAAACCCTGTAAACAAATTAAAATATCAAATAAGAAGAACTAATAAGATAAGATAGTTCAAAATACACCCAAATAACAAATTTTCGGTGTTATCTTATCAATACCCAAAAAAGCAATTTACTTACCAAAATTAAATTTTCATAAATAAATAAAAAAGTTATAGGCCCCTCGAAACAAAAAAAACCCTGTAGCTTGAAAACGCTTCGCTATATCAAGATGCGTTTTTCACCTTTAATTCTCTTTTGAAAATCGAGTGGTAGTTCAGACCACGGATCACAGGTGATCCGTGGTTCAGACCGAGGGGTGGCTCGTTATTTCCTTTTGGTGTACAGAGTGTCTCATTATATTTTTCCCACCCTTTTAGACCATTAATAATTGATATGGGAATCTACAAGAAATTGTGTTCGTATTCGCGAAATTTTTACTTTTAAATTGCATCTTGACTTTATTCCTGATGCTTACCATATTTGACAGGCGCTCAAATTTATAGTTTTTGTAAATTGGATGCTCCTTATATTATTTAATTAATAGGCTTGGAACATATTTTCCAAAAATACCCGATATGCCGTAGTTTAGAGCCATAGTTTGTGAGATATTGGCAATTATTTTTTTAAATGATAAAAAGATCACAGTATCACTTTTGTGTCAATTTTAGTATCCTTATTACAAATTATGTTAGCCCCCATGTATCAACAGTGACAATGACATGATGTGACACGACATATAAACTTTGTTGTCGTTACCCGAGACCTTGGTCGTTACCGGTTGTCATTTTGAGCGTCAATAAAATACTCTGCCAATATATGGGCCCCTAAGCCCACACTAGGTACCATAGTTATAGTGTACGTGCTAACATAACTAAAAACTGAAATATATTTTTTTCAACTCCAGACTAAAATACCTTTTGTTTAATACCACACAAGCCATGTTTTGACAAACTCAAATTTTTGAAATCTACCCCGACCCTTAAAAAAAAACAAAAACTAAAATGTATTTTGTTTAATTCCGGACTCAATGACCTTTCGTTTGATATCACACACGCCATATTTTCACGTAAACTAATTTTTTAAATCTACCCCCACCCTTTAAAAAAAACTGAAATATATTTTTTTTTATTCCAGACTCAATTACCTTTCGTTTGATATCACACACGCCATATTTTCATAGAAACTCTAATTTTTTAAACCTACCCCCACCCTTTTTTTGAAATCGGAGCAACTTTTTTTTCTTGAAAGAATTAGGTTCACCATAGCTCACACTACTATAGTATAGTATATGTGTGAGCTAAAAAACATGGGGGCTAACATAATTCAAAATAAGGACACTGAAATTAACACAAAAGTGGTAATGTTATTTTTTTATCATTTAAAATATTATCGCTAATATTTCAGAAACTATTTATCAAAAGTGCGACATATGGGGTATTTTTGGAAAGTATATTACAAGCCTAATCTATTAATTAAATAATATAAAGAGCATCCAATTTACAAAAACTATAAATTTGAGCGCCTGTCAAATACGGGAAGCATCAGGAATAAAGTCAAGATGCAATTTAAAAGTAAAAATTTCGCGAATTCGAACACAATTCCTTTTATATTCCTATATCAATTATTAATGGTCTAAAAGAGTGGGAAAAAATATAATGAGACACCCTGTACAGACAGGCTAGGGGAAATACAGGAAATACTAAGAAATACGTGGAAGTACTTGGGAAATACTAGGAAATATCTTAGAAATTTGGGTAATTACTGGGAAATATACCGGTAATTATTGTAGGCATTTTGGTATACAAAAATTCACGATCAAACCTCCCCTAGAAATACCTGAACCCCCCCCCCCCCAAAACATCAAATTTAGGACATCCTGTACAACATGCTCTAAATCTGATTCTGTATTTCATTGTTCTTTAATTTTAAAATGTTGTCTATTTTTAGTAGAACTTTTTTTTTATTTATATTTCTTTAAAAACACTGTTTTGTAATTGTTATCATACGTACATTGTTACAAAATGTATTGTTGTTTTTGAAAGGAAAAAAATTGACGCTGATACCAAAATTAGGTCTGCCCTGTATAGCAACAGGAAAAACACAATAACATTTAACTTACAAAAGTAACTTGTTTTTAACAACATTATTATTGTTTTCTCCAAGTGTGCTTGACTGTATGATGAAATAATTGAAACACTGTTCACTTTTAAGCAGGCCTCACACGATCAGCATTACTGACAGTAGGGTAAAAAGCATCTCTTTTTAGACCGGTCTTGGGATCTTATATACATGTATATGTCGAATTTTTCACGTCACTGGTGGTCTAGCTGATTTTTGTAAACAAAAGTTAGATATGATATGAACAACTAATATTTTTTGAATTTTTTGAAAACTAAGGTAATTTTTCTACTGTTTTTTAGTATATTCTTATAAAATAATATTTTTGAGACATACCAGTCGTTATCTTTTTAGCCCGCTTCATTTTTCTTTACATAAAAATTCGAAGAAAATAATGTGTTCGTTTCAGCTTCAAAAGTAATCCGCTAACCTACACCTTTGTTTACTTCCCAAGTCCTCAATTTACCTTTGATACTAAACGATCACATTCCGTTTGACTTGTATTTTAAGTTTTGTGTAATAAAAAATAAAGCGAGCTAAAAAAAAATAACGACAATACGTCTAAAAACTTATATTTTATAAGGATGTACTAAAAAACAATAGGAAAATTGCCTTAGTTTTCAAAAAATTCAAAAAATATTACTTTTTCATATCATATCTAACTTTTGTTTACAAAAATCAGCTGGACGATCAGTGACGTGAAAATTCATATATATATATATATATATATATATATATATATATATGATCCGAAGACCGGTCTATTCTTGCGACCGTGAAAAAAGAATCTCTTTTTCTCTCTCTACGTAGAACGCAAAGGTCCAGTTTCTCACCTAGCACTGAAGTCCTAAGTTCCACTTAGTTTGACTTAAGGACTTGCAGGTGCTGATAAAGTGCCACTTAAGTTGAAATTTCTTCGACTTAGTATAAATGCTAGAATTTTTATCACTTAGGTGTAAGTTTTGATATTTTTTTTAATTTCGGTAATTTTAGCAAAAAATGTAATGTTCTTAACATTTTCAGTGATTTACATGTGCTCTACTATACAACAAAGGAATAGAAATCCCCCAGATTAAATAAAAAATCTTGTTTTTTATTTCTTCAAAGTATCATTTACTTTAACAAAATTGCAAACAAATAAATGCTAAAGCTGGATTCATAGTTCGGTAAAGTAAGGTAACAAATAAAACTGATTAATTTTTCACTTCTTTTAGTGCTTATATAATTCTTACTGTCAACTATGAACATCAGCATGTTTGAAAGTTAGTTTATTTTTCCTTGTGTCTTACTTCTAATGTGTTACTGCTTACCGAGGGGTGAACAGCTAACCCAAAATGTGTACACCGCTTGTGAAAATCCACAATCATTTGCTAAGATTGTGAGGGATTGTGTAAAGATTGTGAGGGATTGTGGTAAGATTGTGAGGGATTGTGGTAAGATTGTGAGGGATTGTGGTAAGATTGTGAAGGATTGTGAGAGATTGTAAGAGATTGTGACAGATTGTTGGTTATTGGGAGGGATTGTGTAAAGATTGTGAAGGATTGTGAACAGATTGTGAGAAATGTGTACACCGATTGTGAGAGCTGTTCACCCCTCGCTGCTTACTTTACAGAACTATAAATCCTGCTTTATATATTTTGTAAATAAAAATCATTATGGCCGCTTTACATACAACCAGAAGTTTAGTCGACTGGTTGAGTATTGGCTTAGTCAAGTCAACGGTCAAGTTTAGAAAATGGAACACTATTGATTTTTATTGTCGAGTAGCATCCTCCACTACTAAGGCGACTGATTAAAGAAATACTCTGCTAATATATGGGCACCTAAGCTCACACTAGCTACTATAATTATAGTGTACGTGTAAGCTAATATAACTAAAAACTGTAGTATATTTTATTCAACTCCAGACTCAAATACCTTTCGTTTGATACCACACAAGCCATGTTTTGACCTAAACTCTAATTTTTTTAATTTACCCCCACCCTTTTTTTAAAACTAAAATGTATTTTGTTTAACTCCGGACTCAATTACCTTTCGTTTGATACCACACAAGACATATTTTCATTTGAACTCTAATTTTTGACATTTACCCCCACCCTTTTTTTAAAATAAACTAAGATATATTTTGTTTAACTGCAGACTCAAATACCTTTCGTTTGATATCACACACGCCATATTTTCACATACATTTTATTTTTAAATGGGACAATCTCGACCCAAGACCCAGCCTAGGTACCCAATTTCATTCAAATCGGGCAAGCGGTTTTTGAGTTATGCGCGTTGGTCGTTACAGACACAGACAGACATACACAGACAGACATACAGACAGACAGACGGCGCGACAAAAAAGTTTCAAAATCATCTGAAACGCAAAGATATATAAAAATTTTTGAAATCGGAGCAACTTCTTTTTTCGAGAAAAAATTAGGATCACCATAGCTCACACTACTATAGTATAGTAGTGTGAGCTAAAAATACCTACAGTGTTATCTATTATAAATGTAACTGCCCCTATGTCGTTTTAGTGGTTTAGGAGCTATCGTGGGCCGGACAGACATACATACTCACACGCGGACAGACGTCTAGACGATATTGCTAAGTAAAAAATTATAGAAAAAAGATAATTTTTAGTGGCGGTCCAATTCAATGTTTTTGCTAATTTTCTTTTTTTTTCCAAAAAAAGAGAATACAAGTTATAGCTGAAAGTGAACAGCCCCTCGAAAATAATGTAAATTGTTTAAAACCCATATAAACAGAATTCGTTAACATTTCATTTGTTTAAATATCTTTGCATATTATTAATGAGTTTACTTCACACCGCACTATTATCTATTTATGTTAAATTTACAACACTTTGTAATGCAAAACAACTTTATGGTTACGTTAAATGGATAGGCCACCACAATCAAAAAATAAACAAGTACTTGACATTTTTTAACCAGAGAACAAAATGTCTAACTAAAATCACAGTCGGATGGCGGCCATTTTAAATTATCACCAAACAAATTTACCATATATACAGACTACAGTTTGCTGACGACCAAGTAATTATTGTAGCTAATGATAAAGAAGACATGGAGTATATGATGAGAAAGTCAACGGAAGAATACCAAAAGTGGGAGTTAACAGTGCACGTGGACAAGATACAGTACTTATGTATTGGAAATGAATCAAGTGAGTTAGTAGACAATGGACAAACAATATCTCCATGCAAAAGTGGGGGTTAACAGTAAACGTGGACAAGACACAGTACTTATTTGATAAGACAGGAACAGACTGTAAAGAACTGGAAAAAGGAATAGTAAAAGCAAGAAAGGTCATTAAATGTCTTAACAGTATTTTATGGAGCAGAGAGATAATTTTTTGAAGTGTAAACTTCTTTAGGCGCGCTTAGCACTTTTTGTGGGTACTGAATTGAACTGAGCCGTCACGCTCGGCTATGTAACGCTCATTCGGGTCAAGTCGGCTCAAGTCGACTAACTGTGAGAGGAACAGTCGGCAGAGCGATATGATGATGCAGATGAAGGCCACTCAGAGCAAAATTTACCAGAGTAATTTATACCCAATTATAATTATGTAAATGTTATTACTTTGTCAATATACAACGCAAAAAATCTTATATTTCGTATTATTAATTTCGCCTTGTTGAAGTTTACACTTCTGCCGTGTGGTCTTAAGCACACACAATTTTTTTTTTAAATTTTCGTATAAGTCAAGCACGCTGTTGTATGAAAAAGAGCCTTGTCATGTAACAGAAAAATACAAAACAAAAATGGAAAAAAGTCTCGAAATAGATGTAATAAGAAGATCAACGAGAAAATCTGGAACAGATCATATAAGAAATAAGACTATCAAAATAGGAATCGAGGGAAACATAACGGATGACATCATTAAAAGACAACTGATATGGTACGGGGCCATGTACAACGGATGAACGACGAAAGATTACCAAAACAGGTCCTAGAATGGCAACCAGTAGGGCGCAGAAAAAGAGGACGTCCTAAACTAAAATGGCAACAGTCAATCCAAAGATCAATGAGTCAAAAAAACCTAAAAGAAGATGATTTTCAGGATCGAAAGAGGTGGAGACTAGGCTTCGGACAGCGTAGAAAAACGTTCTAAACACATAGTAGTAGTATAAAATAGTATATTACATAAAAAGAGAAGAAAGTGACAAATTACACACGAGCGTGAATGTTGTGAACCAGGCGCTAGCCGAGTGAAAAAACACGCATAATTAAGTAGAGTTGTGTACGCTATTTTTCCCACTGTTGAACTATACTAGTTTTTGTAAAAATTTTCTTTAATTTTGCATAAATCAGATTTCCACGCATGTGCAAAAAAGTTTGATGACGAAAAATACTTTTTCCTACTTGCGTGCGTAAAAGTGCACTTTTACGCACGCATTTGCGTGCGGAAAGTTGAACTTTCCGCACGCCGTGAATTTTAGGCCTAATTAGACTTATTGACCCATTTATAAACTCAATTAAATTAAAAATGAGGCCTAATTAGACTTATTGACCCATTTATAAACTCAATTAAATTAAAAATGAAAACAGAATTTGTTTTTTGCTGTTTTAATGTAAAAAATACCAAATATATTAAAATGTAAAACCACGGATCAGGTGATCCGTGGTAAAACCAAGCTTTTTATGCATCTAGGAAAAATTTTGTACCTAACTCTTGCGGAAAGTGCCTTTTCCGCCCTTGACGGCGTGCCCGAACTCCGCAAAGCGTCGTTCGGGCAACTGCCGTCGCGTGCGTAAAAGTATCACTTTCCGCACTAGTTAGGTAAATAACTATTTATACGACTGTCTTGTAAAAGGGGGTTTTTCGCACGGAGAACACGATCTGAAAATGGCATTTTGCGCACGCTGTGTGCAAAACGTTTTGCACACGCTTATGTCATTTTTGCGCACGCCTATGTCATTTCTGCATACGGGTCTCCCGTCATTGTGATTTTTGTTGTTGTCACCCATCAATATAAGTTGGCTTAGTTCCGTAGCAACCGTCACTGCTCGTATGTTTTGTTGATTAGATACGTCAAAAAATTGTTGAATTTTTAAAGTTTTGTTGTAAAAATGTCGGAAATAAAAACAAGTTAAATTAAAATTTGATTTTTCTTTCTTTATTAGCAGTCGTATAAAAAATATTGTTACGGGTTCACAACGACAAATTAAAACTCGCAATTGTTAAAAACGATACGTCAATTTATTCCCATAAATTATGTACAAAAACACGCACTTAAATTTACTAATAACTTGCTAATAATTCACTACTTTAATACGCCTATTAACTTCGCGTTAACATCTAGCGATCACTACCATTGGTTATCTCTGACTGCCCGATGCACGACGTCCGGCCCTATATATAACGGGCTACCTACTATTCGAGAATTTTCCCCAACTAACATTTATAGTAGCGGCTACATGTTCTAAAGGCTTTGCTACTTTCTTATAGTAGAAATGTGGTGATCCCAACCAAAATTTGTTACTTTTTAGTTCTAACAACTATTTAGTATCAGGAAATAGTAGATGTTTCGTAAAAACGACCCTCTAAACTACTTCATAGGATTGTTTCTTGATAGTCGATTCTGATAGTCTTCTCTACCACAATAGGACGTTGCTAAAGTTTTACTTTCTTTTTAGTCGTTATTTCGTAGTCGCCCTGACTTTTATATCCTACTTAATTACCACTAGAAAGTTAAGCTTCATTGGAGTCCCAAACAAGTGTATCCGACAACTACATTATAACTTTAATTTTTACCACAAAAGTTTGTGTCATCATAGTAACATCTGATGTAACAATGTAGACAAAATAACTTTTTGGATCAACTTTAAAGCCGCAACTACTTTCAAGTAACCTTTTCGACTATCAGGGAATATAGTTTGGGACGCCATGTTTTTATGTAAGAAAGAAAATTTAATATTTTTGTTGTCGTTTTATGAGCTCATATTAAAGAGCCATACTATTTTATAAACAAATTAGTTGAAGCTTACCAAAAATGCTCTTCTTAAGCACCATTTGTTGGAGTTAACTGTCGATTATGAAAACATAACCTCCAAAATCACAACACAAAAATTCCATCAGCTACCAGAAAACGGCTCAATTTTACGGGCGCACCGGTTTTTTGCAATATATATAATGCATGTTATACAAAAAACTTTGCGTCGCACTCGAATTTTGATCCTCTGCTCGTAAATTCTCACACTTTTGGATAACATAGTTCATATTATAACCATAACCAAACAAAAAAACTAAGCGAGTCTGTTTACTGTTGTGTCCACCATATTGTGTTACAATTCTACCAAAAAGAAACGATTATATTATTTGCAACTACATCGCAACTTTGATGCCATTACGGAAAAAAACAGCCTCTTCGACGTAGTAGATACCTGGCTACGACGTAGTAGTGTAGTTGTTACTACAGTGACTTTAAACACTTGGCCTAGTAGTTACAACCAGAAATTGGTTCCCCACTTAGGGAATTATAACGTCGCTGTATGGTATACTGAGACGTAGCGGGAGTACGTTGCGGTTACTTTTAAGAAATTCTTTCTAGTTGGCGTTTCGTCGTTACAACTTTAAATGTTTGTTGGGTCCATCCTTGTTCGATTCGGAATTATTCCAAACCTTTTCTAGAACCGGACCGTTCGCATACCAGTTTGTCACAGATAACGCAACTAAAACCTAGATTAAGAATACAACCATAAAATACGTCAACCTAATACTACACTAATCCTAAATAAATTCTAACTATAAAATTTAAATAACTTAAATTTGTAACAATATTGTAAAAAACTCGTTTGAAAATCTCTTTGCACACTCCCTTGACTTGTAGACCTCGCCTTCGGCTCGGTCTACCAAACTGTCTCGATCGTGTGCAAAGAGTCGTTTTCAAACCTTGTTGTTTAAATAACTATTTCCACACATGTGCGCAAAAATTTCTGCACACGGGTGTATTTTAACGTTTTCTGTGGATGCAAATCGTGCGAAATCCATCATTTTCATATGTGGTCGTAGGAAAACTTTATTTTAGTTAATTTTTTTATTCCTGTATAATGTCTTTTAATTACAATTTCTGAATTAAACATTAATAAACTTTTAATGGTGGGAAATTCAGCATTGTTGTGGTCGAATGTTAACAATCTTGCAACAAGTAGGTAAGTTGATGACTTTACTTGACAGTGACCTCCTTTCTCGCTACAATTTTTTCTGTTTATTATTTTAAATTATATTACGAAATACCTAGAATGTATATTTAGCTTTATAATACCAAGGTAAGGTATAGCCACACCGGTTCCCAAGAAAATGCTAATTTTCGAGTTAGCCCAATGTAAATGATTTATTTAACGATAAAAGATTTACAAAAATTAGCTAGTAGTTATAGTAGATAGAATAGTTTGGTAGCCAAGTTAGTGGTAAGTTTGTTTCTTTTCTTTTGTATTTATTTAACCGTGGGTGGAGAGCCACAATAGACCCACTGGCGGTCGCAGTGGAAGGACTGTAAGGCCCACTCACATATGAGTCATCAACCGTGGGTGGAGTTAAACGAGTCAAAATCATGGAGGTGGAGAATTTGAGTTGGAGAGGATTTTCTTGGTTAGAGCATCGAAGAAATAACATATAATTTCTTCGATGGTTAGAGTTGTAGTACATTACAGTTATCTCATTATTTTCTCCACATTTCACAATAATTTCAATTAAATACGTCCTTAATTTAATTTTTTTCTCTTTATACCCGAAAAACCATTTGGGGAACGCTTCCATGACTCAATAAGGAAATTTCAAATTGGCATGAAACATATTAAAATCAATTAAATTTACTACTACTATTCCCAACTAACATTTATAGTAGCGGCTACATGTTCTAAAGGCTTTGCTACTTTCTTATAGTAGAAATGTGGTGATCCCAACCAAAATTTGTTACTTTCTAGTTCTAACTACTATTTAGTATCAGGAAATAGTAGATGTTTCGTAAAAACGACCCTCTAAACTACTTCATAGGATTGTTTCTTGATAGTCGATTCTGATAGTTTTCTCTACCACAATAGGACGTTGCTAAAGTTTTACTTTCTTTTTAGTCGTTATTTCGTAGTCGCCCTGACTTTTATATCCTACTTAATTACCACTAGAAAGTTAAGCTTCATTGGAGTCCCAAACAAGTGTATCCGACAACTACATTATAACTTTAATTTTTACCACAAAAGTTTGTGTCATCATAGTAACATCTGATGTAACAATGTAGACAAAATAACTTTTTGGATCAACTTTAAAGCCGCAACTACTTTCAAGTAACCTTTTCGACTATCAGGGAATATAGTTTGGGACGCCATGTTTTTATGTAAGAAAGAAAATTTAATATTTTTGTTGTCGTTTTATGAGCTCATATTAAAGAGCCATACTATTTTATAAACAAATTAGTTGAAGCTTACCAAAAATGCTCTTCTTAAGCACCATTTGTTGGAGTTAACTGTCGATTATGAAAACATAACCTCCAAAATCACAACACAAAAATTCCATCAGCTACCAGAAAACGGCTCAATTTTACGGGCGCACCGGTTTTTTGCAATATATATAATGCATGTTATACAAAAAACTTTGCGTCGCACTCGAATTTTGATCCTCTGCTCGTAAATTCTCACACTTTTGGATAACATAGTTCATATTATAACCATAACCAAACAAAAAAACTAAGCGAGTCTGTTTACTGTTGTGTCCACCATATTGTGTAACAATTCTACCAAAAAGAAACGATTATATTATTTGCAACTACATCGCAACTTTTATGCCATTACGGAAAAAAAACAGCCTCTACGACGAAGTAGATACCTGGCTACGACGTAGTAGTGTAGTTGTTACTACAGTGACTTTAAACACTTGGCCAAGTAGTTATAACCAGAAATTGGTTCCCCACTTAGGGAATTATAACGTCGCTGTATGGTATACTGAGACGTAGCGGGAGTACGTTGCGGTTACTTTTAAGAAATTCTTTCTAGTTGAAGTTTCGTCGTTACAACTTTAATTGTTTGTTGGGTTATGTCGGTTTTTCAGATTTTTTTGACTCATTGATCTTTAGATTGAGTGTCGCCATTCTAGTTTAGGACGCCCTCTTATTCTACGCTGTATTGGTTGCCATTCTAGAACCTGCTTTGGTAATCTTTTGTCGTTTATCCGTTTACATGGCCGTACCATATCAGTTGCCTTTTAGTAATGTTATCCGTTATGGTTCCCTCGATTCCCACTCTTTCTTTTATGATCCCATTTCTTATGTGATCTGTTCTAGATATTCTCATTGATCTTCTTATTGCATCCATTTCGACACTTTCCATTTTTGTTTTGTATTTTTCTGTTACGCGATAAGTCTCTGTTCCATACAACATTGTGCTTTTCACCACTGTTTCATATATGTTAAATTTTACATTATTTTTTATCTCTCTGCTTCATAAAATACTGTTAAGATATCCAATAAGACATCCAAAAAAATTAGTAACGGCCTGAAAACTATTAAGAATAAAAGACCATCCAACATACACAATAAATTAGACTCGATCCGAGTTACTAGGGTGAAATAGAGTGGAATTTAAAGCGTGGTAACGGTTTTTTACGGTTTTCAGAGCTAGACATCCTATCGAAAAAAGTCCCAAAACTTTTTTTAAACTATTTTTTACGTACCTTAAAAAAGTATACTTACCTTCTTCATTATTAGCATGTTATTCAATAATACCTTGTAAAACATAATTAAATAAAAAAATAAATTTAATGATAGGTGCGATAACGATCTACTACAATGTTGCGGTCATGAATGGAATTTATTATAAAAAATATGTGACCGACTGTGTAATTAAACCGAGTCATTCTTTTACATTTCTTCTTACATTACACACCGTTTTTACACACGATACTGTTTCGAGTTTAGTTTTTTTATCGGTTCGCAGTCGATTGACTATCGATTTTAGATTTTACACTGAGGTTTTACATTTATGATCCTGAACTAAAATGCCTTATGTAAAATACTAATTTTGGCTTTACTTTATTTTGACAGACTAGACAGTGCAAATACTTTTAGGGAAAAAATTACTAACAGCATGAAGACTATTGTAATTAAAAGAAATGTAGACTATATCCGAGTTATTGAGATGAAATGGGGTGAGGTTTTAGGGGTAGAAGATTTTTTACGGATTTTAGCAAAATTAGATCTTTTGTCGAAAAAAATTGACTACAAAAATTATAGGTAATAAAAAGGGCTACAACTTTTGTAAAAATAGTTTTCCGAAAAAAATGTTTAGAAAAACATTTCCAAACTGGTAAGGACCTTTTATTTTGAAATTTGTATTGGAGAACTTGGCTTTACTTTTATCTGAATTCTTTTTATGGAATACCATTTTCGTGTACTTGGCTTTTTTTACATGAAATGCTTTTGTTATGATTTCACTTTTTTTGAAAGGATTTTGTGAGCATTTTTATAAATTATGCTGATACGAATTAATATAGTTATCAAGGCTTAATGTAATTTTAGAGGCGACCCATTTATTTTGTTTGGCTTATTAAAAATTGGATAAACAGATCAAGTGTTTCGCAGGGCAGGCAAAGCCTTTTAAATGAGATATCGATATGATTATAATATTTGAAGACGGTGTTTCGAGTTTTTAGTTTAATAAAAAGCCTTGAAAAGGAATATTGTGTGGTTTCTTACAAATTACAATTACAAAATTTCAGTTTTAAAAAAGTAACAGATGCAGAATAATGTTCAAAACTTTTGCAATGCCTAAAAATTTTTAGGTATTTTAATTTTTCCCTATGGTTTTATCATAGTTTCTTTCAACCTTCTAAAGCTCGGCTCTCTAGCATTCCTGGAAGTGGGCAATGTTACTTTTACATCACTTTTACATATTACTTTTACATAACTTTCCATTTATAGAGGAGGAAAGTAAATTAAAATGTTGGTGTTTTTTAATTTTTTTCTATATTTTTATCATAGTTCCTATCGGCCTTCCAAAGCTCAGCTCTCTAGCATTTCTGGAAGTGGGCAATGTTACTTTTCCATCACTTTACATAGGGGAGGAAAGTTACCTAAAATATAAAGGTTTTAAATTTTTTAATATAGTTTGATCATAGTTTATGTCAGTCTGCCAAAGGTCAGCTCTCTACTTTACATGCATCAGGGAGGGGAGTAAATTAGAATTTTGCGGGTTTTTCCCAAGGGTTTGGTCATAATTTCTATCAGTCTGCCAAATTTCAGCTTTGTAGCATGTCTGGAAGTACAGTAGAATTTTAATTATATCTATACATGAGTGAGTGAGTGGCAATTTCGACGTTTTTTGAATTTTCGTAACTACCTTAGTACTTTATGGAATTACATGAAACTCGGAAAGGTTATTATCTCTATGAAGATCTACGACTGTGCAAAGTTTGATTCCGAATTAGAGTTTTAGATAGGTTAAATATGAGCTGAAATGTTTTAAGAAATGATGGTGCAGTAGTTTACGTGAATTTGGCGGGGCAATGCCGTGCCCCCAGATATTTCAAAAGTACATGAAAATACCCAGATATGTATTGCTTGCACGTCGTTTGCTTTCTCTGTCTTGTAGACTGAGGTTATATACATTCACGCACTCTTGATTGTTGGAATAAGGAATTAAATTGGAACACCACCATGTAGGAAAATTGGGTTTCAGTGATTCCAAATATTAATTAAAATCTAAAATGAGCATATTATTAAACAAAATTATCATTTAAGTTTGCATGATATGATGTATGTACAGGATATGCGCAAAAATTGGGAATATTCCATCATATATTTGCAAAGTGACTTATTAGTATAATCATTTTGTTGATATGCATCTAAACACGAACATTATTATCAATTGGGGTCACTGGCGCAAAAAAAATTACGGATTCCAGAAAAAAAAAATATGTCAAGTGGTGTAAATGTGAGACACCTAAAATCCCGTTGAGAAATGAGACACTTAAATAAAAAATACTGATAATTGATTTCCGATAGATTTTCTGTTATAAATTGATAGCAGCAGTTGTAAGAACCTCATACCTACAATTTATTTTATTTTTTTTATAAGAAATAGGCTCATCATTAAAGTTACAAAATCCATAGCTTTATTTGTGGTATAAAACTTTTAAAAACGTTACCGTAACTTTTGTCGTGTGAGTTCGTAGATCGGTTTTCTTATAAATAAATATTTTTGCACTTATTTGTTGTATTTAAGTAAAGAAATCGATCGAGATCGACTTCAGATCATCTCTTTTGTATAACCCAAGTTATTGACAAGAAAATGGCATACGGACAAGAGCTGCATCTGCTTTACGTCGATTTGCACAAGGCATATGATAGTATACCACTAAATCTACTTTGGAAAGCGTTAGAAAACACAAACATAAGCGTACAACTAATTAACGCCATCAAAGTTATATATTTCAAGTAAATAAAGGTCTGAAACAAGGTTGCTGTATCTCGCCTACGCTCTTCAAGATATACTTGGAACAAGTCCTTAAAGTATGTAAGAGAAAATGCCAAAACATGGGAATTCCGTTGGAAAAAACCACCTTGTATACTTTATGTTTCGCCGATGATCAGATAGTAGTGGCTCAGGATTATGACGACCTCGAATATATGACACGAAAACTAATAGAAGAGTACAATAAGTGGGGACTAGAGGTTAATCTCAATAAGACAGAGTATATGTGTATCGGTGGAATGAAACAGGATCTAATCTTAAATACCGGGCAGCGAATTCAGTCCTGTGATGAGTATAAATACTTAGGTCTAAAAATTACAGCTGATGGAACAATAGACAAAGCTATAAAAGATCGAAACGTACAAGGAAGAAAAGCAATAACTTTATTAAATGGAATAATTTGGAACCAAAGTATATCAAAACATAACAAAAAGCTTATATATAACACCATTGTAAAAAGTATTATTACATACGGCTCAGAAGTATGGCCAATCAAGGATAGAACAGAAAAAATTCTTTCCGCTACGGAGATGGACTATTGGAGAAGAGCAGCAGGGAAATCAAAACGAGAAAGAGTTACAAATGAAAGATTAAGAGAAATTATGACAGTGGGTGAACGTACTTTAGTGGATATAAGAACAAAACAACTGGTGTGTTACGGACATGTACAAAGAATGAATGATGAAAGGCTACCTAAACAAATACTACAATGGAAACCAACTGGCCGAAGAAAACGAGGACGGCCAAGGAGAAGCTGGAGAGTAGTAATAGATAGTGAAATAAGAATAAGAGGGCTAGATGATGAATTATGGGCTAACAGAAACTAGTGGAGATTGGGTATCGGAAGACGTAGAACGTTGTAAAACCGATAAATATATATATTATATATAAGTAAAAAAAACTAAAACTTATGTCTTAATTTTACCCTGAATCTCTTATTTTTCGTTTAGACGGCGATTCAACTGTTTATATGTGAATTTTATCACTGTCTCATATTTCGCATGACCGGTCTCATTTTTTAACCTTTTCAAAGTAAAATATGAGACACAGCAGTGGCGGCCGGTGACGTTATAAATTGGGTGGGGGCAGAAATTTATATTGCATGGAAAAGGAGATAAAAACTTACCTAAACAATTTTATTTTAGCATTTTACAAACAAGCAGCGACTTGGTGTAGTTTTTAGTTTATTTGTTTATAGATAAAGTCTATTCGCCGTTTTTTTACATGCAAGTGCTCGGATTAGTACCAGTTTCAGAACAATCACGGCCCTGTAGAGCAACCTCAAAAATCCCACAGAATTTTAAAGTCTATTAACCTACTCAGTATATGTCTATTTTTTGCCACATTTTGATGTTGATGATGTTCGGTAATGTTTTGCCTATAGGCACTATTTAATTGGCACCTAATATCAGTCTTGCCTAACATAGAAAATTCTATGTGGTTATTTAAATAAGTAGCACTTACTTTGTGTCTTTAACTTTTTGCTAAAGTGCTTGATATCACACATTTCCTTTGCCACCCACGCAGGATCACTTGGTGGATTGTTCATAATAAGACAAATAAAGCAAAAAAAAGCATTTCGTTTTTCACAACCTCTCAACGAGTTTTCAGCATCATATAATTTTTTATTACTTGCACTAAAATTTTGGTTAAGTTTTAGGATTTTTAGGTCCGGTCTATGTGGCCCTAAAGATTTTATTTGTAATCAAAGTTCATATGTCAACGTATTTAAATTTGCACAGTTGGTTATATAATCGACGGTATTTATTTCCATTTTAAAAACAAACAAAAACAAACAATGGATACGCGACCGGCAAAGCTTTTAACTACTGACCTTGACGTACCCCAAATCAAAACAAACTCATACGTCTTCACTAAGGATAGAACCGGCAACACGTAGGAAGGGCAACGAACGGTTTGGCACGATGAATATGGCCGCCACCCATTAGCTGAAAAACGGGTGAAATTGACCAATAATAATAATAATTATTGGTCAAATTTCTATGTTTTTACGTTTGCAGTATTTTTCTGATTATCACTTATATCCTACAAAAAAAAAATCGAGTCCTACAGATGAGTGTAAAATCTTAAAAATATAAAAGTTTTAAAAAGTGTCTCATTTTTACACCACTTGACCCAATTTATTTTTTAATTTCAGATATATCTGCACTGCAACAAAGGCAAAGACGAGGTGTCGATGCTGGTGGCAGCGAAGACCTCTGGAGCGACGCCCCTGGTTATCGCTTGCAGAAATGGCCACTACGACGTGGCAGAGTACCTTATCGATAAGTGCAATGCCGACATCGAACAGCCCGGGTCCGGTGAGTAGAGAAATGCTTGGCAACAAGGGCGTGTTTCAGCCTTCTGGGGCTCTATTCTCGTAATCAAACGATGTGATGATTCGCATCACATGCTTTGGCCAATAGCAAACTTTGAATAACCCCTGAGTAGTGGCGAGTGGTGACGTTATAAATTGGGGGAGGGGTGGGCAGAAATTTAAATTGCATGAAAAATGGTCTTGTTTTTAGTTTATTTCTTTATAAATAAAGTCCATTCGCCTTTCTTTTTTATGGCCCCGTAGAACAACCTCAAAAATCCCACAGAATTTTAAACAGTCTATTAACCTATCAAGTATATGTCTATTTTTTGTCACATTTTCATTATGTTCGGTAATGTTTTCCCAATAGGTACTATTCAATTGGCACCTAATATCACCTAATTCTATGTGGTTATTTAAATGAGTAGCACTTACATTGTGCCTTTTTATTTTCACTAAAGTGCTTGATATCACACATTTCCTTTGTCACCCGCGCAGGATCACTTCGTGGATTGTTTATAACAAGACAAATAAAGCAAAAAAAGCATTTCTTTTTTCACAACCGCACAACCAGTTTTCAGGATCGTATCATTTTTAATTAAATGTTCTATTATAAGTTTTTTTGGGACACCCCTTGGCATTAGTTGCACTAAAATTTGGTTACTTTTTAGGTCCGGTCTATGTGGCCCTAAGGTTTTATTTGTAATCGAAGTTCATATGTCAACGTATTTAAATTTGTACAGTTAAGTATGTAATCGACGGTATTTATTTCCATTTTATAAACAAACGATAACAAAAACAAACAATGACACGCGATCAAAACAAACTCATACGTCTTTACTAAGGATAGAACCGGCTTCGTAGCAAAGGCAACGGACGTTTTCGCATGATGATGATGGCTGACTTCAACTAAAACAAACGTTCCTTCCGCCCCCGCTCGAGAACATCCATCCATACCCCGCTGAAAAACGGGTGAAACGGAAACCTTGCCCCGGGCGGCGCTGCCGGCTTGTAATTATTTACGCTAAAAAAGTTAACCTAATTAATCGCTTGCTGTTAATCACAGATAATAAAAAGAACTAGACAATCATGTCGTGAAGGAAGATTTAACTTTTTTTAAGTAAATCAATTAAAAATACTGTTGGTCGTCTAGTTTTGGGAGGGCACTGCGCCGTTGCCCTCCCTGTAGCAGCCGCCATTGGTCTCGACCAATGGCATAGTTGCGTGCTATTCACGTTAGTGACTCTTACGCGTGTGAAGCGAAATCTTATCTGTCCCGTACCGACTGAACGTTTCTCGGTCGGTTCGCATGAAAACCTTGCGCAATAGCACGTGACGACTCCATAGACCTATAATAATACAAATGTCTTAAGAACATTTCAATGTTAAAGGGCCCGTCGCATAAGCGCAATGCTGGCGAAGTGATTTTAGAGTGAGATGGGGCTAGTCCGGGAAAAACACGGACAAAAAGGTATTATTGTATGGGAAAGACCACTTGTTTGAATTAATAGGGTATCTGACAAATTTTAGAAAAGAGTTTAGAATGACACATGGATCCCTAAAAAAATGTTCTATAAGTGGTGTGTAGTGCCTCAGTGTTCGAATACTAGCATTAAAACACTTGAAAAACTATTTATTCATGTGCGTACAGCAGTAAAAGAATGGAAAAAGTGACTAGAACTTACTCAAAGAGACCCAAGGGCCTTATCTAATACATCTTCACTTTACATTTGCGAAGATCACTTTGATGTGAGTATAACTAAATTGTTTCTATTAATTTTTCTCACGTTGTCTATAATATATATAACTATTTTGTAAATGACGATGGCATTTTTAAGGTTATGTTTATTACAAGGGGTGAACAACAACCTCAAAATCTAAATGAGTAAAAGTAGGCGAAGAATATCGTAAAAAAACTTTCAGTTATATACAAAACAACTCATCGAATACGTACATCAACATTTTAACGTATCTTAATTCCGCAGAACAAAAATCACTGTTGTTGGCAAAGACGCCTGCCATCATAACGGAATTCAGCATTGGCAAGTTGGAGCTATCGGCTTTGGAGAATCAGTTTTCCATTGAAAATGTTTTTTATAAGCAAAACACAAAATAAAATCTAATTTAGGATGATAATTCGCACTTTAAACCAAAGCAAACATTACCATTAATAAGAAAATATCACAGAAAATAGGTTCGTTCGAGGCGTTTACTGTTTTGTGACGTCACTCGCAGCTGATTGGTAGACCGCCTGTTTTGAATCACGTGGCTAATTGTTTGAATTCAATAATTTTATTAAATTAAAAGAACTATGAATTTGAGAAAAAAATAAACAAAAAAGTTTGTTTTTAGCATTCCCAAGACCTAAAGAGATATCTAAAAATAAATATATATTTATTTTTTACTACTGTCAAACACCCTATTCGAAGCTTTGAGTTAGAAAAACGACTTTATTGAAAGTAAAGTTTTTGTAATTATTGCTCTAGAATCTAGAAAGGTAAAGTTTAATACAAATTTGCCTTGAAAAACACTTCAAATTTAAACTGTTTTTTTAATTTAATAAAATATAACAAGGACATCAAACACGGGTCTGAAATGCCCTTGAGACCTTTATTTAGGTCATCACCTATAAACCCCCAAAGCACTAAAAAGTACTATAAATAATGTACAGGATGACCCAGAAAAATTTTGCAGTATTGCAAACTTTATTTTAAAAAATCATATGAAGTTTGTAACGGTAGGTCAAATTACAAGAGAAATAGATAGCTACAGATATTTTCGTACTGGCATATCAAGTTAAGTGCCCACCATTGCTAACTTTGTTATTATTAAAGATAGAAAAAAGCTTAAATTGGCAAACTAGTAGAATTTTTTTTGAATTGGTGACCTAAATAAAGGTCTCAAGGTAGACATTGCAGACCTGTAAACTTAATATCTTATTTATATTTTGTTAAATTAAAAAAAAAGGCTAGTTTAAATTAAATTTAAATGTTTTTAAACGAAAATTCGTATTAAACTTTTACCTTTCCAGAATCTGGAGCAAATGCAAAAACTTCTTTACTTTTAATAAAATCGTTTTTCTAACTTAAAGGTTCGAATTAATTAAAAAAAGAGGTCTTTCCCATACAATATAATGCGTTTTTTTCTGTGTTTTGCCCGGACTAGCCCCATCTCACTCTGGAATCAGTTCTCAAGCATGAGACCCAGTCTATTCGTATTATAGGTCTATGGACAGCTCAGATTATTTAAAACTTCCTATTGGCAGCGAAAATATAATATGTATATTTTCTGCTATTGGGAATGATCACAGCGTTTTGATTACGGGAATAGAGCCCCTGGTGTCTCATAAGAACCGCTTTCGCACACCTTGTCACCTTTGATTTTCATAATTTTTGGTCAAGTTCTTTACTAAGTTAAAAGAAGTACAAATGCAAGTTTTTAAATCTAGTTTTTGAGTTATTAATTTTTTTAAATGCCTAATATCTTTTTTTTTAGCACTGACTTGATTCCTTTAAATCCTTGTTTTTCATAAAGTCTTGGGCATTTCGAGGTAAAAGTTACTGTGTGATTTTATTGGTCCACAAGCTTAATGATGGTATGCCTTCATGTAAGAAAAATGCAGGGGTATAACCACAAAAAAATTTTTTGGTGCAGTTTAAAAATATATTTTTTATTTTGTTCAATTTTTTTCAAATTTGTTTTCTAGACTATTTATTTACATGTAGATAGATATATAGATAGAAATAGTCTTTATTTTCATATGCAAAATTACATAGAAAGTGAGTCAAAAAATCTTAATACTAATAAAATAGTAGTAGGCGAAGTTTTGTCATGGGATGATAGTGGGTTCCTATTTAAAAATTTATTTTTGTAATTTGATGTTGTTCAAAATTCTTTTATTTTACCTCAAATATAACTATTTGGCAGTTCCCTTCCTTTAATATTTTAACTATAAATTAGCCGTGACTGGAATTATAATATTGTTACGGGTTCACAACGACAAATTAAAACTCGCAATTGTTGAAAACGATACGATAATTTATTTCGACAAATTATGTACAAAAACACGCACTTAAACTTACTAATAACTTGCTAACAATTCACTACTTTAATACGCCTATTAACTTCGCGTTAACATCTAGCGATCACTACCGTTGGTTATCTTTGACTGAATGCCTGGTGCGCGACCCCGGCCCTATATATAGGATCGTCCATCTCTCTCGAACTTTCCGGCAGCCTTCGACGTCCGGCAAGTTCTCGTATTATTGCGACCGCAAGTCATAGATAACGCAACTAAAACCTAGACTAAGAATACAACCTTAAGATAAATCAACCTAATACTACACTAAACCTAAACAAATTCCAATTATAAAATTTAAATAACTTAAATTTGTAACAATATTTTAAGAGCAGTGGCGGTTCCTCTATAAGTGCACATGTGCATGTGCACTCCCAAATGTTACTTTAAAAAATATTAAAACCTGACCAAAAGGAATTCACCAAAGACTTAAATACTAACTAAAAATTAATACCCGGTATGTATGTGAAACGAGGATGCGTAGGTCGCCTGCCGCCGGCGCCGCTCTTAACTGGATCCAAATTCTGTGCACCGTGGATATCATTTCGCATTCTAATTACGAAATATAGAAAGAGAAGACGACATGTCCCTATAGATATAGAATATTACAGTACACAGAATCTGGACCTTACTTCGGTTCATGCTCTTGTGAATCAATTGCTGCGTCCGATGCTGCCCGCACCGCCGTTATGCCACCCACATCACCGGTTACCGTTGGCTGTAAAAGGTGCAGCTTAAATTAGTGCACTGAGACAACTTGGCGTTATCGGTCGGGCCGTATTCTTATGATTTCGAAGATTTCGTAGGTACTCCATGACGCAAAAAATTGGGTGTGGCCGCAATTATTTTTTGGTGTGCACCCCTAAAGTTTTACACCACGCTCCACCACTGTTTAAGAGATAAATAATGTAACAATAAATAAAAATAACTACATAAATAAGGTAAAATTTGGCATACATGTAAACAAATAGTAAAAAAAATTAAGAAAAACAAAAAATATGGTTTTGATATTTCATCAAAAATATATTTTTGGCATAGACCCTTTGTCCTTTTTGAGGGAATGAGGCTATCAGCACATCAAAGCTTGACTTGTGAATCGTTCTCTATACACAGCAAGTTTAGCTAATTATCTTAAACGGTTTAAAAATTATAGAAATTTGAAGAAACCGATGCAGGCTAAAAATGGGTCAATATTTTAATTTTAGGAAACGCATAACTCAAAAAATATGCAAACAAAAAATGTTTAAATTTGTATTTTTACTTTTTATTAGGCGGAGAATAACTATACAAAACTCACCATCATCAAAAACTCAAGGTTCAAAAATATTTAAAAATTGGTTGAAGTGGGTAATGAAGTGACTGGAACAACCAATTTTAATGTCATTCTATATTATATTACTATAACAGATATTTTTTCCTTTTCGAAACCTGGATACTTTAATTAGACTTCAAAATAAATAGATCTATCGATAGAGTAAAAACACTAACGAAAATAAGTTGATATTATTAGAACAAAATTTCCGAAAATTTAAATAATTTAATTTTCGTTGTTTTCATCAGCATAAATTTAAGAAACCAGAATAATTATATTGAGTCTAGAATCCGGCAATTCTAAAAATACCGCAAAATACATGCCGTAATTAAAAATATAAATATATATTTAAGTTAAACTAGTTCAAAGGTGTTATGGTTGTTTGCGATCTTTTGGGAATTTTCCAAATTGCTTATTTTTGACATTTAACACACATGTCGAAAGTAAATCCGAATTCTGCAACTGCATTTAGCCTTGAACGTTTGTTAAGGCTTACAAAAAAAAATGGTGAAATTTTTATCCAAAATAATTATAAAGATAATAGGGACTTATTGCAATAAAGCCAGGCAGCAGTGGCGGCTGGTGACGTTATAAATTGGGGGGGGGGGGGCAGAAATTTAAATTGCATGAAAAATGAGATAAAAAAACTTGGCGAAACAATTTTATTTTAGTATTTTCCAAACAAGCAGCTACTTGGTGTAGTTTTTAGTTTATTTCTTTATAAAGTCCATTCGCCTTTCTTTATTATGGCCCCGTAGAACAACCTCAAAAATCCCACAGAATTTTAAACAGTCTATTAACCTACTAAGTATATGTCTAATTTTTGTCACATTTTCATTATGTCCGGTAATGTTTTGCCTATAGGCACTATTCAATTGGCACCTAATATCAGTCTTGCCTAGCATAGAAAATTCTATGTGGTTATTTAAATGAATACATTTACTTTGTGTCTTTTTAACTCTTCACTAAAGTGCTTGATGTGTGATACCCTTTGCACGCAGGATCACTTTGTGGATTGTTCAAAACAAGACAAATAAAGCAAAAAAAGCATTTCTTTTTTCACAACCGCACAACCAGTTTTGAGCATCGTATAATTTTTTAGTATAAGTTTATATAGAACCCCCCTCGCCTTTACTTACACTAAAATTTTGGTTAATTTTTAGGTCCGGTCTATGTGGCCCTTAAGGGGGCAAACTTCGTCCGAAAACTTAACATTTGACAACACTGATATCGCGTTTTTTGCCCAAATCTTTGTTCTAATAGAAATAGAAAACGAGAAAGCGGAACGAGTCGAAATTTTGAGGGGTAGTTTTTAAAGCATTTTTAACAACCGTATCTTAGCAGTTTTTCGCGAAATCATTTTATTCAAAAAATATAAAAAAATTTATGGCTAAAACACAACAAATATTTCAAAACTGTTTGGCATTTCAGTAGCCTAATTGTGTTCAATCAAAAATCTAACAAGATACGTTTGAAGATTTTTAAAAAATCTTGCATATGAACAGAAATAATATTTCAAATAGTTTTTTATAGAAGAGATCTATTAGGATTTACAAAAGCGTGCTCAATTTTATATTTGATGCAGGACACCAAATCAGACAAGAGCCATCAACTTCTTGACTGAAGCGTCACCCCCATATACCGAGGGGCAAGTCAATTCGATTGAGAAAATTTAACTAAGATCACGTGACCCGGATTTTCACATTTTCAGATATTTTGAAAAAATAAAATATCGTTTAATATAAGTTAATATAAGTTAAATGATTATAAGTATGTATTTAAAGACATACAATTTTTTCTATTTACAAAACGTTTTTTTAAGGGCTGGCCATAGCGTAACAAACAAAATCACGGGATTACGAACCAATTTATAAGATAGTTTTTGATAATTAGTATATTGCTCAGTTAACAGAAGCTTGTGCTTAACTTCGCTGAAAACAATGCCCTTTTCATTTATTTATTTATTTATTACATAACAAGAGAAGAAAGTGACAAATTTCACACGAGCGTGAGAAAGTTACTTTCTGTCGAGTTATAGACACTATTTTTCCTAGGAACACTGTTGAACTATACTAATTTTTGTAAAAATTGGTGTTTAATTTTGCGAAAATCAAATGAAACTGCTTTTCCGCACGTGTGGGAAAGTAGTTTGCAACACATGTGCGAAAAAGTATTGTGACAGTTAAACACTTTCCATACATGTGCCGAAGTACTGAAAGTACTTGTAACACATGTGCGAAAAAATTTCTGCACACGGATGAAATTTAATGTTTTCTGAGGATGCAAACCGTGTAAAATCCAACATTTTCATATGTGGTCGCAGGAAATAGTAATTTACCTAACCAGTGCGGAAGACGCACACACATTCGTTAAGTATGTAGGTAAAATATTTTTTCTACGAGGTTGTGGAAACAAAAATAAAGTACGACAATAAAAACAACTTATTTATTATATTTAATTTACAATGATTGCCGAAAACTTTACTTCTAATCACAGAATACCAAGGGAGCTTCTTATCCTATGCAGCATCTGTGGATCAGGAGATTTTCGTTTTTATATTCTGGATCAATGATATCGGAAGGTCTTTAAATATATTTTGCTCTGGATGTATTTGGAGGCAGGCTCATAGTAACATTATGTGTTCCATCCACTTGTGTTTTTAGGCAAAAATTAAGGTCAGTGTCAAACTCAAAATGTGTTTTTTTTTGTCATCCCTAAAATTTTAGTAAGGCCCACAATTTAGAAACCGAATAGGTGTCCCTAGGACTCTAATATGTAGTGCCACCTATTGACTGATATTTAAATATTTTGCCTTGTTGTCTTTTGCTTAAAAAATTGGCTGAATCGAATTTGTCGCCTTAAGATTTTATTTGTAATGGAAGTTTATATGTCAACGTATTTAAATTTGCACAGTTAATTATGTAATCGCCGGTATTTATTTAGATTTTATAAACAAACAATAACGAAAAAAACAATGACACGCGACCGGCAAGACATTTTACTATTGACAAACCCTAAATCAAAAAAAAATCATACATCTTCACTAAGGATAGAACCGGCAACACTAGAAAGGGCAACGAACGTTTAGGCACGATAATGATGGCCGACGTCAACTAAAACAAACAAACCTTGCCCCTCGTGGCGCTGCCGGCTTGTAATTATTTACGTTCAAAAAGTTCACCCAATTAATCGCTCGTTGTTAACCACAGATAATAAAGAGAACTAGACAATAAAATAAATCAATTAAAAATACTGTTTGTTTTCTAGTTTTGGGAGGGCACTGTAGCAGCCGCCACTGCCAGGCAGTAATTGTGCCGGGCACTATTCTGAAAGTTTAGCATTATAAGAACAGCTGTCTTCTTTCAAAATTAGATCTTAGTGTATTATAAGAGCCGGAATTAATAGTGCCGCCATTATTAATGGAAAATAAACGACTGGATTTATAAATTCGACTTTGGTATGTCAATTTTGAAAGATCAACTGTCAGTTTTTAATGGAAAACTATATTTTGCTCAATAATTCGTCTCAAAACCAAAAACGTCGTAGGAACTTTAGTTTCTGAGATATTTACAAAAAACTGTTTTCAATGCTAATATATTATCATGGCTTCACTTGAGGTGTGATAATAGGCTAGCTAGGATGATGCTGGATCCGTCATGGATCCATTTATTTAATTAATAATTTCTATATAAAGTATCAATAAACCCCAAAACGAATTCACCAGATTTGACTACTAGCTAAAAATTAATACCCGGTATGTTTGTGTTTGTATTCGTGTTTAAATGAGCATGCGGTGGATGCGTAGACCGGCTGCCGCCCCGCCTAGCTGGACCCAAATTCTGTGCACCGCAGATGTTATGTCGCATTCTAATTACAAAATATAGAAAGAGAGGTTAACATCTCCCTATAGAATTTTACAGTACACAGAATCTGGGCTTTACTTCTGTTAGTGATCTTGTGAATCAATTGAGGCGATTAATGTCGCCCTCGCACCCTCGTGATGCCACCCGTGTTGCCTGTTACAGGTATATCATGTGCACGGTGGATAGAATAGACCGGTGTTCGGATCTTATAAATATATGTCGAATTTTCACGACACTGGTGTTCCAGCTGATTTTTGCAAACAAAAGTTAGATATGATATGAACAATTAATATTTTTTGAATTTTTTAAAAACTAAGGCAGTTTTCCCACTATTTTTTAGTATATTCTTATAAAATAATATTTTTCAGACATACCAGTCGTTATTTTTTTTAGCCCGCTTCATTTCTCTTTACACAAAAATCAAAATTCGAAGAAAATAATGTGTTCGTTTCAGCTTCAAAAATAATCCGCTGACCTACATCTTTGTTTACTTCCCAAGTCCTCGGTTCACCTTTGATACTAAACGATCACATTCAGTTTGACTTAGTAGTTTTGTGTAATAAAAAATAAAGCGCGCTAAAAAAAATAACAACAATAAGTCTAGAAAATTATATTTTATAAGGATGTACTAGAAAACAGTGGGAAAATTGCCTTAGTTTTCAAAAAATTCAAAAAATATTAGTAGTGACGTGAAAAATTCGACATATATATATATATATATATATATATATATAAGATCCGAACACCGGTCTATTCTATTCACCGTGGCTCATGTGCACTTTAAATTAGTGCACTGAGACAACTTGGCGTTATCGGTCGGGTAGTATTGTTTTGATTTCGGCGATTTCGATATATTATACAGAAAACTGTACAGCGTGTCCCATTTTTGATGGGACTAAATGGGAAACCCGGTTATTATTAAAGATATCGATTTTTTGAGCCCTTAAAAATGGTGTAATCAGATTTTTGCTATACCTCGTAGTTTCGCTAATACAAGGAGTTTTTGAAAAAATTGCGTTTTTAATAATCCCTTATATCTCGCTTATTTTGCAAGATATTTTTATTCTGTTAAAACCTTTTGTGACAACTTTTTATGAAGAAAATAATAACGTTGTCGGTTTTTTAAAATATTTTTTATTTTTTGAAATAAGGTATTTGTCAAAAAAAAAATTAAATATGCACCTGGACTTTTTTTATTACTATTTTGATTAGTTTCATGCTTTTATTATCAAAAAATAATAAAAATTTAATATTTTTTTATTTTAAGGTTAAAAAAAATATGTTTAATATAAAAAAAAAATTGTCCTACCCTGGAAATTTCCAACATAAATATATTTAAAAATTGCTAGTTAATCGTAAATTCCACGCCTTTGTTTTTTCATGTTGAAGTAAATTTCATGAGTTGCCCTAAAATGCTACCATCAAATAATATGATATTATTTTTATCTCTTTAACGTTTTTTACTTTAATTATAAATCTTTTAATTAACGTTTCAAAACAGATAACCTAAAAATCATGCAAGTAGTGTGTCTTGCAATTTTTAATTTATATTTACGTTGGAAATGTCTAGGTTCTAACAAAAAAAATTTTTTAAATATTAAATATTTTTTTTACGTTAAATCAAAAAAATATTATCATTTTATCATATTAAGATAATAATAGCATGAAACCAATCAAAATAGTTTTAAAAAAACCAGGTCCGTATTTAGTTTTTTTTATGATAAATACCATATCTCAAAAACTATACAATATTTTAAAAAAATTGACAACGTCATTATTTTGCTCTAAAAAAGTTGCCATAAAAAGGTTTTCACAGAATACAAATATTTTGCAAAATAAGCGAGACACAAGGAATTATTAAAAATGCAATTTTGTTAAAAACTCCCTGTATAAAATCTGATTACATCATTTTTAAGGGCTCAAAAAAAGAGCACGGTAAGGTGCAATCAGAAAATCGATATCTTTAATAATAACCGAAAATGGGACACCGTCATTTTTTGGAAAAATTGCAAACTTGTTTTTTAGCTTCGAATCGTAATCGTCCCCTAGACAATGTCATATAACAGTATTTTATCGCATTTTTATGAGATTTTATCATAAATTAACTGACTGTGGTATCACATCCTGATATGGGTGTGAAAAAACCTCACAAAAAATCGAATAATATTAGAATTAAATGGATTTATTATGTCAAATTAAGCATATGTAATCAGTGCATTTCAATTAGTTAATTTTGTAATTAACAAATTACTACTTAATTTCTGTAATCAAACCAGGATACAATAAATTTTAATGTCTTATCATTCCACTCAAAGACAGGGTGTTTTTTTAGAACAAGGTTAACAGATGCTTATTCCATAAAGAGGGTCATACCAACCTTGTGTATTATCTTAAAAACTTAAAGTGATAGATGAAATTCACTTTAACATAAATAAAAAAGTTATAGGACTCCTTCATAAATGCAGACTTTTCAAAATCCCCTTGTACACAGTGTGCCTGAATGAAGTATAGGTTACATAAAAATGGTTCCCAAAACTAATTGCACGTTTTGAATAGGGACTCTTACCTGATTTCAGAGCCATATTCATATAAATCCTAGCTGATCCTCTTCTCGAAATTTTATCAATTTTTTGCCATTTTTCTAGTTAGTCTAGGCGCTGGCTCCTGTCACGTGTGACCTAATATGTGCGCTCAGTTTGACTGCGGGGCTTTGTTAAGCATCCATAGGAGTATAAAAGAGTTTGGTCATGTGGTCGAACTCATGGTCATTTAGCCGCCATCTTTGAAAATGGCCGAAAAATTGATAGATCTCTTTGTTTAAGCGTATCTCCCTACCCAGTGGTCCGATTTTAATTTTTTAAAGCTTGTTTTACTCCTTTTTTAAAGGCAAATAAATTTCGTCCTTAACATTTTTTGATAAATCAAGTAGTTTGTGAGATATACCAAGATCATTAGTATTTCCGCTGGCAAAAGTATTAATACCATGCTCATTTTATTGTAGCTAAAATATTATTGACATTTGTTTTTTTTGTTACATAGAAGGCTTTAAACCTTTTATAGAAGAGGATATTGACTTTATGTCTTAAAATTTCGATGGATGTTACTTCTAAAGACTGCTCTAAAGAGGGTGGTTTCTAAAACTGTTCACAAGATTATAGAAAAAGTGAATTTGCAGCGAAACAATGCATCCTAGCGAAAAACGTTAGGAATAATTTTTTATAGTACTTTTAATCATCTTTTACAATTGTTTAAAAAAAAGTCGATTTATGAGCAAAAACGAATTTTTACAAAATTGTATATTTTAGCTGGCTTGTACAGCTAACTATCAAAGCTAGGGCGCTAAGTGATACATCAAGAGAAGCGGAATTAAAAGTAATTGTATTTTTTCGCTAGGATGCATTGTTTCGCCGCAAATTCACTTTTTCTTTAATCTTGTGAACAGTTTTAGAAACCACCCTCTTTAAGGCAGTCTGTAGGAGTACCATCCATCTAACTTTAAAAACATAAAGTCAATATTCTCTTCTATGTAACAAAAAACACAAATGTCAATAATATTGTTGCTACAATAAAATGAGCATGGGTATTATTTTAATCCTTTTGCGAGCGGGAATGCTAGTAATCTTGGTATATATCAAAACCTACTTAATTTATCAACAAACATGTAATGAGAAAATTTGTTTGCTTTTAAAAAGGAGTAAAACAGGCTTTAAAAAATTAAAATCGAACCACTAGGGACATACGCTTAAACAAAAAAATCTATCAATTTGGCGGCCATTTTCAAAGATAGCGGCCAAACGACCATGAGACCAAACTTTTTTTATATTCCTATGGGTGCCTAACAAAGCCCCGCAGTCAAACTGAGCGCACATATTAGGTCACACGTGACAGGAAGCAGCGCCTAGACTAACTAAAAAAGTGACAAAAAATTGATAAAATTTCAAGAAAAGGATCAGCTAGGATTTATATGAATATGGCTCTGAAGTCAGGAAAAAATCCATATTTAAAATGTGCAATTAGTTTTTGGAACCATTTTTATGTAACCTATACTTCATTCAGGCACACTGTGTGTAGCTGAAAAACTACGAGGTCTATCAAGAAGCGGGTTTGATATTTAAAGACATCTTGAAAATCGAGCCCAGAACATGTCTACTTGTTTGATATATCTTGGCAAGAAATATCTAAAACCATCAACAAATATCGAATTTGGCATACCCTATACATATATCGTACATGCACTTTACCAAGAAATAGTATATTACATAACAAGAGAAGAAAGTGACAAATATCACACGCGAGCGTAAGAAAGTTACTTTCTATCGAGTTGTGAACGCTATTTTTCTTACGAACACTGTTGAACTATACTAATTTTTGTAAAATTGGTCTTTAATTTTGCACAAATCAACTGAAACTGTTTTTCCGCACATGTGTCGAATCGTACACTTTTCCATACATGTGCGGAAAAGTATGGTGACAGTTAACGTCATCGTACACTTTTCCATACATGGGCGGAAATAGTCATTTACCTAACACGTGCGAAAAGTGGTACTTTTCTGAAGCCGTCAAGGGTGGAAAAGATAGTTTCCGCAAGAGTTAGGTACAATGCTTTTCCTACGAGTGTTTTTGTCCATCCTCTTTATGTATATAAATGTATGTATATAAATCATTTAACAAGTCCTACATATCATTTTTTTACTTTTCCACACGAGTTTTTTATGCACGGAAAGATAATGAAACAGGATTTTTTTTTCATGATATATTAATAAGAAACTTTATGTAAAGAACATATTTTAATTAACAATTGCGAAAAAGTTAACGATGGTAAATATTGAAATTGAAAGTGCACTTTATGTTGTGAAGAACGTCGTTTCTTATTTGAATTCGATTGGTTGGTGTTTGGCCCACTAAAGAAATGCCTTGATCAGTTTGCTGCTGAGAATTACTATTGTAGTGAATGGAGGAAGGAACATTGGTCTGTACAGGCTGTAACACATTACAGGATTATTCCTTCGGTGCTTCTGGTAGCATCGGTACAGCAGCACTTCTTGAAAATGAAACTTGTGTGTAGGAGGACGGATTTTCATTTGGAAACGATTGTGAACAGGAGGATTCTTGCACTTTGAGCGAGCGGAAAAGTAAAATCGTGCAGAAAAGTACATCTTTTCAAACGAAAAATCGTGCGGAAAAGTACTTTTCCACACATGTGTGGAAAAATTTCTGCACACGGGTGAAATTTAACGTTTTCTGAGAATGTAAATCGTGTGAAATCCATCATTTTCATATGTGATCCTAGGAAAAATAATTTTTATCCTCGTTTTTACCATCTTGTTTTTTTTTTGATATTTTTTTTTTAATTTGGTAATTGCGGGTTATATTCATTCTAATTTGTATTCAGATTCTGAATAAATGTAGTAATGACCTTGGCATTTTAAAAATAAAGTTGATCAATATTTATATTTTTTTCAAGCCATTAGCATTCTGCTTTCCAGGTGAAAAAAATTTGTATTGACAAAAACACTTAATGAAAAAACTTTGATGATGACTTTGTTGATACAATGAGTCTAGACTAATTTGCAAAAAGCTTTGTCGGATCTTTTCTTTAAATAAATGGATCCTATGATAAATCTGGGCAGCGGATAAAAAGTCAAAAGTACAAAAGGTCGAAAACCAAAAGGTCGAAAGTACAAAAAGTCGAAAGTACAAAAGGTCGAAAGTACAAAAGGTCGAAAGTACAAAAGGTCGAAAGTACAAAAGGTCGAAAAAATATCAACAATACAAAATATTAAAAATACCAAGTTACCGGATCAAGTCAAATTGACCTGTCGAGTCGAGGTGGACCCGGGCCGAGGATAGGTTAGGTTACTATTCCAACCTGACCCAGTTAGGTTAGTATATAAAAAAAAACTTTCCTAACGAGATCAGGGTAGTTTTTTTTTGTAAACAAACCTAACCTGGTCAGGTTGGGTTAGTAACCTAACCGGGTTAACTATGAACTATCCTCGACCTCTGGACTACCTCAGCTGGGCAGGGCAATTCGACTTGATTAGGTTTTAATCTTTTATTTTTCGACCTTTTGTACTTTCGACCTTTTGTACTTTAGACATTTTGTACTTTCGACCTTTTGTACTTTCGACCTTTCGTATTTTCGAACTTTTCTATTTTCGACCTTTTGTATCTTCGACCTTTTGTATTTTCGACCTTTTGTTTTTCGACCTTTTGTATTTTCGACCTTATTTTTTCGACCTTTTGTACTTTCGACCTCTTGTACTTTCGACCTTTTGTACTTTCGACCTTTTATCCGCCGCCCGATAAATCTGATACCTTCCTAGCCCATATGCGCACTCCAAGAACCCTATATCAGTTTTTGTAAATATCTCAGAAACGGAAGCTCCTACGAAGCTTTAAGTAATAACATAAATTATTGAAAAAACATGTTCTACTATATTCCGAACCGCATATTGTTGCGATGCCCCGTTAAAAAGTTATTATATTTCCAATTTTGAATTATTAAAAAAACTGTCATTAGCATTAATGGATTTTGGCTAGAATCTAATCAGCTCTTTACAGTAGTGTACACTATTTTACCTGAAAATTTAATGAAAATCGGTTCAGCAATTTAGGAGCTATCTGTCAGTAGCGCCGGACAGACACACACGGACACACGTCACGAGGATATTGTTAAGATAGGTCAAAATCTACCCAAGTAACAACAGTTTTTGTAAATGTCTCAGAAACGGAAGCTCCTACGAAGCTTTAAGTAATAACATAAATTATTGAAAAAGCATGTTCTACTATATTTCGAACCGCATATTGTTGCGATGCTCCGTTAAAAATTTAGCATATTTTCAATTTTGAATTATTAAAAAACTGTAATTAGCATTAATGGATTTTGACTAAAATCTAACCAGCTCTTTACAGTATTGTACACTATTTTACCTGAAAATTTAATGAAAATCGGTTTAGCAGTTTAGGAGCTATCTGTCAGTAGCGCCGGACAGACATACAGACACACGAAATAACGTGGTTTTGAAAATAACGTTAAAAAGCGACCTATTAAACTTAAAAAAGTGTATGTTTTTAACGTTGTTTTAATTTGTGCTATGTGGCAAGACTTTTTTTCCAACATAATTTTACTAGTCTCCCCCTCCCTGTCCCTTACTTCTCCCTACCCTCCTTAGTACAATTATAGAGCGATTCCCTTTCTCCTCCCCCACCTTCACTTAATGGAAGGTAACACTGTTCGCATCCGTAGAAAATCTACATGTACTTTTTGGGTAAAGCGAAATGAATTGTAAATGCATAGTGATTTTTATAAGGCTGAATATTAATTAAACCTAAAAATTGGAAATAAAAAATTTTTTAAATAAAAAAAACACCCAACTGCTAAATTTACTTGTGACTACTAGTCGCAGTTGGGTACAAGATTACCCAATAACCTGATTCATGAAAATACAAAACTGTATAATTTCGTAAGTGCGCTTTGAGCATCAAAACTAAATGTTGAAGCATGTCCTACATTATAGATATACCTATCGGATTTGTACTCTACTGCGACTAGTACTTACAAGTTTTACCAGTTGGGTGTTATTTTTTCATTAATTTTTTTAAATTTATTACTATTTTCCTTTTAGATTTTTTTATAATTTTTCGGTGGTTTTAACTAGTTTTTTGCCAGTTTTTTACAATGGCAATTGTTGGCCAATTTGTTGGAAATCTTGGGCAGTTTTTAAGTTTTTAGACAATTTATTGAAATTATTTTTTATAGATAATCTTTGTTTATTTTTCAGTCATATTCGACGGCGAAACAATCGAAGGTGCGCCTCCGTTGTGGTGCGCAGCCGCGGCTGGCCATCTAGATATCGTTAAACTTCTGGTCAGTCACGGCGCGAAGGTCAACACCACTACCAGAACCAATTCCACGCCTCTTAGAGCGGCCTGCTTCGATGGCCATATAGAAATCGTCAAGTACTTGGTGCATCATGGAGCGAATGTTGAGGTTAGTAGATATTTAGTCATACTGTAATGGCTCAGGAAAATAATAAAATTAAACCAAACTGAAAGTATTTTCTTCAAAATAGTACGACAAATAACCAAAAAAGCCTATGTTATCTTTAAAAAAAAACACTATACAGGGTGTCCCAAATAAAACCAACTACATGGGGATTTCGGAAACGGTACCAGATACGAGTTTGTTTAAATAAGAACAAAGTAGCGCTATTCTAAGCCCAATCAGATGCCGTATCAAAATTAAAAATATCTACAGGGGTTTTTAAAATATCGAGCAAAAACTAAAAATTGTGTTTTTAGAAAAATTGAAATGTTCGAAAATTCCACCGTTGTTATTCATGCAAATCCTGTATCGATGAATTAGAGGCATGCAAGCATCTTTACCCATTTGTTCAGGAATTTCCTCTATGGCTTGAACAACGGCTGCATCAAGTTCTTCTATTGTATTATGAGTAATAGAATAATAAACTTTATCCTTTAAGTATCCCCAAATACAAAAATCAAGAGGCGTAAGGTCCGGCGAACGTGCAGGCCAGGCAACTGGACCTCGATTTCCGATCCAGTTATTTCCATGTTACTGATTCAAATAGTCGGTTATGATTCTTGCATTATGTGGAGGTGCTCAATCTTGCTGGAACCACATGTTTGCTACATCTTGAGGCCAATTTTCTAAAATGTGGTCAACATAATTTTGTAGAATTTCTAGATATCGAGGTGCCGTCAAATTATTCTGAAAAATGTTAAATAGTATGTGTCCGTTTATACCTTGATGGTGCCCTCACGATTTAAAAACGGATTTTCATCGGCCCAGTACACGTAGTTATGTCTGTTAAACACCCCGCAGTTTGTAAACCTGCTTTCATCGGACCACAGAACCTTAAGCGGAAATTAAGGGTTTTCTTGCGATTTTTGTATGAACCAATTGCAAAACAAGGTTCTTCTTTCTAAGTCACCATCTCGGAGTGCTTGACTAATATGTGTTGCATATGGATGATCTTTAATTTTTTTAAGAATTCTTTGTGCAGTTGATTTGGGTACTTCAACATTATTTTCCAGTTCACGAAAGGAGAAGCGAGGATTGACACTTTTTAAAACGAGAGCTTCAATACTTTTATCAGGTTGTCGATTACAATTTTGTTTTTTAAGGGAACCATATTCAATTAAATTATTTGCAAGTATTCTGAAGATTGACAAACCTGGTTGTCGTCTTTCTGGATATCTCTGAACGTACATATCTCGAGCTTTTCCAGCATTCTTATTACACAAAATATAACATTCATACATAATATCTACTTTCTCCCAATTTGGAAACCTCTCCATGTTAAATATGATTGATAATGTAACTCAAAAAAAATCTTAAGTAATTTAGAAACTTTAAAACTCCTACGTAGTTATGACAACAAACGCAACTACGGCCTTTGTTTCACAGCCAACCAAGTGAAAAACAGTTTTTTAAATAAATTATAGATAGGCTTATTATATATGAGTTAATCAAGTATAAAAGGCAACTTCATAGGGGTATAGTCAACCACGGACACCGGTGTTTCGGAAAAAGGCATTTCCATCCTCAGCGTGGCTTGCCTGACACAAAGTAGAACAAACTGACTACAAGATACAAGGTAAATCAAAAAAAAAAACTTTTTGATTTACCTTGTATCTTGTAGTCAGTTTGTTCTACTTTGTGTCAGGCAAGCCACGCTGAGGATGGAAATGCCTTTTTCCGAAACACCGGTGTCCGTGGTTGACTATACCCCTATGAAGTTGCCTTTTATACTTGACTAACTCATTGTTTTCGGTTACAAACCGATACCGTGGAGACGGTGACAGCATGGTCTGGTTGAACTGTGACGAAAAGTCTTTCTTCCTTATAGACCGGTGGACGTTTTCGTCCCGCCACGGACTAAGTTTCCTTGGTTCGCTGTCGTTCACTCGTAGACTGAAAAATAGGTTTCAGCTATTTTTTCATTCTTTTTGATTTACCTTATTATATATGGTTGAAAAGCTCTTTTAACGCTCTATTTATTGATGTATAAATTCAATATGGCGGTCATAAGAAATAACAAAGTTGGCTATGGTTTCAAAAAAACTAGAAGGCCTAGAAAAAATTTGTTAACCTCATTCGATTGGCCGTAGTTGCTTATACAAAACTAATAAATTTCATGTTTGCAAGATGGCGGCGATATTTCGATATTTTAATATTGATAGATATCTTTAATATTGATACAGCACCTGATTGGGCTTAGAATAGCGCAACTCTTTTCTCATTTAAACAAACTCGTATCTCTTACCGTTTCCGAAATCCACATGTAGTTTTTTTTTCATTTGCCTATATTATTCTTATGATAACTGTCAAAAAGTTACCTCAAAAATTATGAAATGTACTGTAGGTATGTCTCATTTCATATTATTACAGATAGCGAACAGACACGGCCACACATGCTTGATGATCGCCTGTTATAAAGGTCACCTCAAAATAGCCCGTTACCTCCTCAGTCTCAAGGCCAGCGTGAACCGACGCAGCGTGAAAGGCAACACCGCATTGCACGATAGCGCCGAATCGGGCAGTTTGGAGATTTTGAAGTTGTTGATCGACCACGGGGCTACAATGGACGTTGACTCATATGGTAAGTGAATCCCCAATCGTTAATTTAAGAAAGGGGGTGATATCACGTACTTATACAGCATGGTTTCAGGATAGTCAGACCCACAGCTAATACCTGTCCTCTGTGCGCCCCGTGTGATTGAAGCTTGTTCTTTTTTATAATGTTTAATGCCGTGTCTACCAGAAACTAAAGTTTTTCAACTTCTTTCATATTGATTTAAGAACTACCTAACGAATGAAATTCTCAAAAATACCACCGTTCTGTGCTAAACAGTATCCGATCCTGTTACTAAACTCAGGTTGGACATTCCTTAGCATTTTAGGTGTCACTGATTGTAGGGTGGTGATTATTTTTGCCCGAACTTCATCCAAAGTGGTAGCTCTTTAATTGCCATGCGAATAAATTTGGCTTTTTGCATAGCCCCATAAAAAAAATCATTGGGTGCCAAATCTGGTGATCACAGAGGTCAGCTGATAGTAGCTTGCCTGCTTGTAATAAGCCGCCTTGGAAAACACTCTTACAGGCAAAGTATCATGAGCTGGGCAATCATCTTGCATAAACCAAATTTGGTTAAAATCAACATTTGAGAGCTGTCTAAATATTTTTTATCTCGTAAATTACCATTGATGAAAGCAGGACCAATGATATTTTCACCCAAAATCCCAGTCCAGACATTAAGTTTTTTGAGGATACTGGGTCCGTTCTTCAGTCTGCAAATGTTGATTTTTCCGTGACCAGTAACGAAGAACGGAATGGTTATGACGCCTATGAATTGAAAACGAATTTTCAAACGTCTGTAAAACAAATATTTTTAATAAAATTTTCATCCTGATTCACTTTTTCAATCATGGTCTCACAAAACCCATTCTTCAAAACTGATCATCTGGAAAAGTCTCTTGCGTTTCTTTAATCCGGTGCCCATGTCGTTTTAAAATGTTTCGGTCGGTTAAGGGTGAAATGGCCTTATCTGAACAGGGAGGTAAAGCTTCTGCTGCGGCACAAATCATAGTTTCGCGCCGTTCCCTTTGTTCTCCCTCCGCATTTGTGGCAAAAATTGACACATCCTCTTCGTTGGAAATAGATCACTATTTTTTGGACCGTGCTACGGCGTGGTTCGGTTCGGTTTCACATCTTGATAGCTATTTCCCCCAAAATACCATTGAACCATCTGTACTTTTTTCTGAACACTACATGTAATACGCGACATGGGTTGAGCTAGAATTTGCATGAAAAACAAATACCCACTTCTCACCTGTTTCACTGCACACAACGGAATGACTGAAAACTTCGTGAAGACAAGAGGTCACGATGTAAGCCCCTACTTTTCCACTACCAGCCCGAATAAAGGTCTTAAACTGAGAAAAATATTTTAAGAAACCGCCCAAAATATATGTTTCTCTTTTAATTATCTCTTACACATATTAAGCACGGCAACTATGCTGTATACATCTGTACTGGGAAAATTTTATTTTAGATAAAGTTTCACAACAAATCTTGACTTTCTCAAATACCAAATTGCAAATAATGCAAGGAACTAAAACCATAAACAACAAGTGAAATTAAAGAAAGAAGAATGATAAAAAAGTTTCTCTTCGGCCGGGATTTGAACCCGGATCTCTTGCTCTGTACGCAAACACTCGAGATTCCGGGTTCGAGTCTTGGCCGAAGACAAACTTTTTATAATTTTTGTTTCTTTAATTTTACTTGTTTATAAATCTAGACTTATTATGAGTGAAATGTGCGGCTATTCCAAGTCTAACACTTGTTTTTTTTTAGGAATGACCCCGCTGCTGGCGGCAGCGGTCACGGGACACAGCCATATTGTAGAATACCTCATACACCTGCCCCATCTAGTGTCTAGAAAGGAAAGGATTGATGCGTTAGAACTGCTTGGAGCCACGTTTGTCGACAAGAAACGCGACATGATTGGTGCCCTAGAGTTGTGGAGGCGGGCCATGAATGACAGGTAAAGATATGTTTACAAATGTAAAGAAATGTTTACACATTTACAGTTATCTGTACTGGTTCTGACGGTTCAGTTTAGGCATTAACGACGTAGGCAAAGTTGATGATTAATACAGGGCCGTGGTTCGGAAGTCACGTTAAGCGGTTGAAAAAAATTATGGCCACAGTTTTATTTATTTCACATTTTTTTATAAAATTACATAGGATTATCAGAATACATTTTTAATCTTAGTTCTTTAAAATGCAGAGAAAATTACTTTAATTTAATTTATATTCAGAAACTATAAACCACTAGAGACTGCCCAATAAACTAAATATACCAAAAATTGAACCGAACTTGCATTAGCACATATTTTTGCGCGAAACTTGTGAAAAAATAATTATTTTTTGTAATGTCACAAGTTTTATGTGAAATTTATATATTTATTTATTTGTATTTTGTAATTTGATTTTTACAAAATTTTTGTAAAATTATCTACATATTATAGAAATCCTCAATATTCACAAAGTTTTTGTGCTTTTATTTATTTTTAGGAAATATAGATTGTGATACTTCTAAGAACTTAAGAAAATTACATTTTGTAGCTTGTACTGTAGAGGATATATATATAGTTTATGACCTTTTCTTATTTAAGAACCGCCAGCGCCGTAAGCAACAAAAAAATTCGGAGAAGGAAAATTTCAACAAAAATTTACATATGTATTGTGCAATTTTGATTACCCTTGATCATCTCCCTAGGCACAGTGTATACAAGTCTACTACGCAGATTTTAAAGGAAATATAATGTCGATGCCTTCAAGCGAAGTCGTTTGTTCTTCCGCTAAATCTAATGTAAAATTTTACATCAGGTGTTACCCCTCTTCTTTTAACTTTTAGTCACCGGGATTTGCTGCGATCAAGGTAAAGGTAAACCCTTATGTTTCTATTCCTATCTAATCACCTGCAAAACTAGTTTTTCTTTTTCTAAGCAGGCTTCCCTATGGTCAGTATAGCTTATGTGGTATGTGTGCCAACATGCCGCAGTCCCGTAGAAATAAAAATTAAGAAGCTCGTGCAAAAAAATCAACAGATGCTGCAGATGTTGCACAATTTTTTTTTGGAAATTTCAAAAATATTTGTATATTTACGTGGCTTTCCTGACATTTTTTAAATTGGTTTTGAAACTCAATTTATTTTTCCTTAAATTTTCCTTAGTTTTATGGTATTTCTCTCAGGTGATGTAAACTAGAAATGTGTTGTCACGAAGTGGATGAGAATTTACTTTAATTTTATTTTAAGTATGATAAACACAGACAAAGAAAACAGTAAAATACAAACATTTCTAATGCGCCTGTCCTTGATCGTAGTTTTTCGGAGGAGTCCGAAACCAGTTTAAGTGGCCTGAACAATATAACGTCTACCTGGAACACAATTATTATTATTTGCAGGTACTACTCGGACGGCCCTCAAATACCAAAACCAAAGACGCTTAAAGTAGCCGCGTACGACTACGTGACGGAAATAGCCGACATTCATGGCCTAGACGATCTAATGGCCGACCCGGACGAGATGCGCATGCAGGCACTGGTGACGCGAGAACGCATCCTCGGCCCCGCCCATCCCGACACTTCGTACTATATCAGATACAGGGGCGCCGTGTATGCAGACGCCGGAAAATTTAACAGGTTAGTTTTGATGGAAATAACAAATTTGACATGACATTTGCAAAAATGTCGAGATCTGCGGCTGTGGAGATGGTCAGCTCTTTACAAATGGCACAGTGCATAAGTCGTCAGCATAGTTTGCAAGGGTTTCTAAGAGATGGCGCCAGTTGCCAAGCCTTTTAGATATTTCTTTCATACCTACCAGTCTAATGTAACTTAACCGATGTATATATACTTTGTCAACGTTTAGGAAATAACAGCGTTGCCACCTCTACCGATTTTTCGGTAGATCTACCGATTTAGCCTTTTACTTTACGATATTCCGAATTACCATAGTTTTCTACCGATTTTGCAATCGAAAATAATTTGCCAATTTTCAAATTTTTGCATACACCCTGTCTGTATAGATGGGGTCACCACAAAAACATTGAAAAAAGTTTTGTCGAAACGAAAAATGGTCGAAAAATAAATTAGAACAGTAATTTGGTTGAAAATAATACAATCGAAAATAATTTTCAAATTTTTGTATACACCCTGTCTATATAGATGGGGTCACCACAAAAACATTGAAAAAAGTTTTGTCGAAACGCAAAATGGTCGAAAAAAAAATTAGAACAGTAATTTGGTTGAAAATAATACAATCGAAAATAATTTGCCAATTTTCAAATTTTGCATACACCCTGTCTGTATAGATGGGGTCACCACAAAATCATTGAAAAAAGTTTTGTCGAAACGCAAAATGGTCGAAAAAAAAATTAGAACAGTAATTTGGTTGAAAATAATACAATCGAAAATAATTTACCAATTTTAAAATTTTTACATACACCCTGTCTGTATAGATGGGGTCACCACAAAAACATAGAAAAAAGTTTTGTCGAAACGCAAAATGGTCGAAAAAAAAATTAGAACAGTAATTTGGTTAAAAATAATACAATCGAAAATAATTTGCCAATTTTCAAATTTTTGCATAAAAACGTTCCGTGTCATCGGACGTATCCTTAAACCAAGCTGAGTGCCATGCTCACCTCGTATAGTGTTGCAATGCATTGGTAAATATGGGGGAAGCTACACACACTTAATCATCTCTGTTTCAATTATTTTAATATTTTTTTATTAATTCATGCATTTGCATCTAGCTAACGATAATTTATTTAAAATATTAAAATATGTCACTACATAGACAATCATCTTTTTTTTGTTTGAACAGTACCTATGAACAATTTTTTCGGAAAAATAGATGACAGGAGTTTTAATGTAATTTTTCCACTTGAAAACAATTTTTGATGATGCAATGCATTGTTATGATTGGCTTAAAATGACAGGAGGGAAATAATCACTCCTAATTTGTATCTTATTGTCCAAGACCTATTCTAGAATTTCTAATAAAAAAAAAACGCTAATTAAAATTGCAAAATTTTTGATTAAATTAGAATTCTATATCAATTTTTGATTGGTTTACTTTTTCAGTATTTTTCCTGTTATCTCCTGCAATATTTAAGAATATTACAAATCCCTCCAGCCAAGTGAGACTTAAAAATATGAACTTCTATACCCTACGAGAATTTAAGACCCTATATCACAAAAAAAAAAATTCGTCAGACCGTTGTTTGATTCAAACAACGTTCACACCTACATTCAGTAAATTTTTACCTTCATAGTAGAGGTGTTGATTGTCGTTACTTTTTAATACCCGTTACTAATCGTTACTCGACTACTAAGTAATCATTTTATATTATGGAAAAATGCAATTGAAATTTTCAAAATGCGGGCTAAATTAAAAAAATAAAGGTAGGAATTATGTAGGAACTGTTCTGTGTACAACTTTGTTTTAAAAATCTAACGCCTTACATACAAAGAAATACATACTTAAAATTTAAAAATAAATAAAAATAGAGACAAAAATAACAAGCTTAGACGAAAACTTAAAAAATATACAAAAAGTAAAAAGTAGTAATAATATGAAGATTGTAGATACTACACATTTAAAAAAAAACATATCTTTAAATAATTTATAAATCTTGGTTGTAATGTAAAAAAAGGATTATTGTTACCTTTTACAAATACAATTATTTAAATGTGTAAGTTACTTTTTATCATATTTCCTCCCTGATTTTGGATTACCGACTTTCGAGTGATTACTAAATACTAAAATAATCAAAGCATTCAAAGTAACGAAAGTAATCATTTAATTTTCGGATCGGTTTTCATTACTCCGTTATTTGTCGAGTAACGAGTACTTGAGTAACGAATAGTTACTTTTTCAACACCTCTACGTCATAGCCCGCGTCGCAATGGCCAGAGAAGGTATTGTTTTCGACAAAAAATTTTTTTTTAGATAATACTAAAATTGTGTTATTTGGGTGTATTTTGACCTATCTTAGCAATATCGTCGTGATGTCTGTTTGTGTGTGTATATTATTTCTGTCCGTAACACGATAGCTCCTAAACCACTGAACCGATTTTCATAAAATATTCAGGTAAAATAGTTTTCGACACTCTACCGATCTGATTAGATTTTGGTCAAAATCCATTAATGCTAATGAGTTTTTGACAATTTTTAAAAATACTAACTTTTTAACGGAGCATCGCATCAATATGCGGTTTTCGGAGGCTCTGGAACGAAATAGTGATGTACAAAATAGCGACGTACAAATTAGCGAGTAATGAAATAGCGACTATCAAAATAGCGTTTGTAACAAAACAGCGATATATCAAAATAGCGACAGCCAAAATAGCGACAATCAAAATAGCGATGTATCAAAATAGCGATGTATCAAAATAGCGATGTATCAAAATGGCGATGTATCAAAATACCGAATCAAACCAAACCGAATGTAATCAAACCAATCCAAACCGAAATGCGCTAATATTTCCTGTGGTATTTTGACTATACCGGCTTATTTTTTGTTTTTAATCTTCCCTGATTCTTTTCCGGGATCCTAGAGGGTGTGAATCCGAACCGAACCGAATTCGGTTCGGTTTGGATTCATACTCTCTAGGATTCCGGAAAAGAAGTCTGGAGTTTTTTTTTGAAAAAATATGCTGGTTCGGTTCGGATTCACACCCTCTAGGATCCCGGGAAAGAAATCAGGAAAGTTTTTTTTTAATTTCTTAGAAAGAAACCCTTTTAGTCGAGCTATATGCCAAGAAATATCGCTATTTTATAAGTCGCTATTTTGTTACATCGCTATTTTGATAGTCGCTATTTTGTTACATCGCTATTTTGAAAGTCGCTATTTTGTTACATCGCTATTTCGTTACAATCGCTATTTTGTTACATCGCTATTTTGATAGTCGCCCTTTCATTACATCGCTATTTTGATTGTCGCTATTTCGATACCGCTATTTTAATACTCGTTATTTTGTACATCGCTATTTCGTTCCAGAGCCGTTTTCGGAATATAGTATAGTAGAATGAGAGGAAATTTTCCGCTGATTCCAAACAAATAGAATAAAATTATGGCCTGTAATTCTAGCAATCCATATTTTAATGCGCCACAATTAATTATGCTTTTAATCTAATAATAAATCGACTTATCATGTATGCAAAAAAAATAAAAAAATATTAGTAATGTTGTTTACACTTTTTTTCGCAATTTTTTTTATCTGATGTAGTGTAGGTAAGTTTTTGTCCCTTGTGGCATTATTACTTGATAGCTGTCGCGTAGTAAAAGATTTATGTGAGAAGAATGTTAACATTTTATTGTTTTAGCTCACACTACTACTATACTATAGTAGTGTGAGCTATGGTGATCCTAATTTTTTCAAAAAAAAAAAGTTGCTCCGATTTCAAAATTTTTTATATATCTTTGCGTTTCAGATGATTTTGAAACTTTTTTGTCGCGCCGTTTTTGATACCACATAAGCCGTTTTGACTAAAACTCTAATTTTTGAAATCTACCCGCACCTTTTTTTTTAATTGAAATGTATTTTGTTTAACTCCAGACTCAATTACCTTTCGTTTGATATCATACACGCCATATTTTCACATAAACTCTAATTTTTAAAATCTACCCCTACCCTTTTATTTGTGTTCGGTGGATTTTGTTCATTTTTAAATGGGACCATCTCGACCCAAGACCCAGCCTAGATACCAAATTTCATTAAAATCGGCCAAGCGGTTTTTGAGTTATGCGCGTTGGTCGTTACAGACAGACATACAGACAGACAGACGGCGCAATAAAAAAGTTTCAAAATCATCTGAAACGCAAAGATATATAAAAAATTTTGAAATCGGAGCAAATTTTTTTTCTCAAAAAAATTAGGATCACCATAGCTCACACTACTATAGTATAGTATAAGTGTGAGCTAAAATGAGTAGCGGTAAATAGTAGTTTCTGAGAGAAATGGGACACACTGTATAATTTTCAGATGCATCGAGTTGTGGAACTACGCCCTGGACATGCAACAAAGGATGTTAGAGCGCCTCAGTCCGATGACGCAAAGCAGTTTGTTTAGTTTTACAGAGCTCTTCTCGTTCATGATGGGCGAAGAAGGCAAACACACCACCAGAGGGCGTATTGTGCCACCTGTTGACGTTTTAGAAGTGCTTAAAGTAAGAACACGTACTTACTAGGGACTTTTTAGAGAATTATTGAAATACAGCCAGGCTATAATTGTGCCAGGCACTATTTTGACACATTCACATTGAAAACTGACTGTTAATCTTTCAAAATTGACATACCAAAGTCGAATTTAAAACTTTCGTCGTTTATTTTCAATTAATAACAGAATGCACTATTTATTCCGGTTCATATAGTAAACAAAGGCCGTGTGTTGAAAGATCACAGCTGATATTACAATGTGAAGTGTCAAAATTGTGCCTGGCACTATTATAGCCTGGCTTTATTTCAATAATTCTCTATTAAAAACTGACAGTTGATCTATCAAAATTGTCATACCAAAGTCGTTTATATTCCAATAATAATGGCGGCACTAATAATACACAAAGGCCTAATTTTGAAAGAAGACAGCTGTTCTTATATTGCGAAACTGTCAGAACAGTGCCCGGCACCGCACTGTTACCGCCTGGCTTCATTGCAATAAGTCGTTATTATCTGTTTAATTATAATAATAGTTTGTGTAAAAATTCTGTTAAATGCCGAAAAAAAAATTGATCTGTCTAGAGAAAAATCTATATTAAACTTTTTTATCTGATAGGTTTTTAACAAAGCAGTTAAAGAAGTAGAACTAGGCAACCAAATGTTGGAAAGGCTCCCGAGCCAAGAGAAAGACATGACATATCTTACAAGAGTCCTGGTGATAACTCTTCATCTAGCCTGTCTTCTGACCAGAATTTTAGATTCTTCGAATTTGGAAGAAAATATTTCGAAAGAAATCCACCAAGCACTGTACAATTTGGTCAAACTGGACATTAGGGGAAGGCTGGGCCGAACGTTGTTGCATTTTTCTTGTTGTAAGGACCACGCCTTGTTAGGAAGGTAAGTCATTCTACCCCCCTCTCTGATGTACAGTACAGTAGTAGTAAATTTTAGAAATTTATTTATCACACAGTGCCCGGTCGCATATTCATATCTATCACCTGGAATAGCCAATCGGTTGAGCCCGAACGTATGCCGGACCTAGGCTCTTATCTATCACTTGTTAAGCAACGCGCCTTCATAACTAGCACACGCAATCGCGAAAATAAGATGTTAGTTCACCTTCAGCTGTGTAGCGAGCCATGTGCTTTTGTCCTATTTTGCAAAAAAGATGAGCCTATTTTTACCCTCAACATATAGTTACCATCACATTGATGATTGTTCATTTAGAGTGAACTTGTCAACGGAAGAAGAAACGGAGGTGAGTTGTATTCAGGGTTCGCTTCAGTTCGGTTCAGAACAATGGTTCGGTTCGGAACAATGGTTCGGTTCGTATTATTTTTACCACCTCATCAAAATCAGCGTGATAACAGACACACACAAAAAATTGTGAAAATTGCATTTTTGATATCTAAGTAGGTATTTAAAAATTATTCAATGTACTAAAATATCGCGATTATGAAGACGCGTTGATAACATGTGATGGATAAGAGCTGCGCTGGAGCTCGCTTGATGCGCGATACCAAGTAATAGATATGAATATAACATGTGATGGATAAGAACTGAACTCGGTGTTATATATATGAATATGCTGCCCGGCCAAGTTCGCGGCGTAAACTGCTATACCATTTTTTCTTGAAACATTTCAGCCCATATAAACTTTGGACAGTCGTAGATCTTTATAAAGTTAATAACCCCTCCCATTTTCATGGACTTCCATACAGTAGTAAAGTAGTTACGAAATTTTAAAAAACGTCGAAATTGCCACTCACTTCTGTATGGATGATTCTACCAAAAGTGGGCTATATGGATATAATTTTTGGTCATTGCCTTTAAATAACAGTACAGCGCAGTAAAGAATTTTGTTTTTTTAAATTTATGTAACTAATTAGCTGTAAGCTAAGAAACATTTATTTTCCCGAATTTTAGGAATTATTGCATAACAATTCCAGAGGGATGAGTACCAGAGGAATGAGTTTTTTAATGTTTTCCAATTTAAATCAAAATCTATTTAGACTACTTAACTTAAGTTTTATATAAACAAAGTTTCTATACTTATAATTTTAAAACAATCAACAAAAAAATTATACTATTGATATCAGTCGAATATTTACTTACCAGAGGAATGATAATTGAAGCGTTCCTTTTTGATTTCTCCGAAAAAAACTAATTTTCTGCCGAAAATAAAAAGATCTATAACTTAAACCAAACTAAAGTTGACATTTCTGTCACAACTTGTCACCCGCACAAGTAAATAAAAATAGATATCCAGGGCCGTCTCTTTCTCTACAAATGACTCGGTTGTATTCACAAATATTGTGTTATTAAAAATGGAGAACGTTTAAAATTGTAAAATTTTCTGGAGAAGATGTAAATTCGGATTTTCAAAAATATGACTGCAAACTTAAGTTTTATCAATTTTTTGATAAATAGTTAAGACTTGGTTAAATATTATTGATTAGGATATTTTTTTCAATTTGAGTTTTTAATATTTGGTTTGGGACTACACCAGAGAAATGAGGTATTTGCTTTGTAATAAAAAAAATTATAAACTTGCAATTTTTTTTATACATTAAACTCAAATGCTCCATAAAGAAAACATTTCGTTTTAAATCTTATAACTAAAACTATGCTTCATTTGCAGTCTGTGAAAAATATGCATTTCCACTCCACAGCACCATTTTTGTAGAATCATCCATATATGAATATGCTGCCCGGCCAAGTTCGCGGCGTAAACTGCTATACCATTTTTTCTTGAAACATTTCAGCCCATTAAACTTTGGACAGTCGTAGATCTTTATAAAGTTAATAACTCCTCTCATTTTCATGGACTTCCATAAAGTAGTACAGTAGTTACGAAATTTTAAAAAACGTCGAAATTGCCACTCACTCCTGTATAGATCATCAAAATTCTACTGTACTTTCAGACATGCTACAGAGCTGAAATTTGGCAGACTGATAGAAATGATGAAAAAACCCCAAAATTTTAATTTGCTTTCCTCCCCTGTACATGGAAAGTTATGGGAAAGTAACATTGCCCACTTCCACAAGCGCTAGAGAGCTTAGCTTTGGCAGACTGATGGGAAATATGATAAAACCATGGGAAAATTATCAAAAAACTTCAAAATTTTAATTTGTTTCCCTCCCCTATAATTGTAAAGTTATGTAAAAGTAACATTGCCCACTTCCAGAAACGCTAGAGAGCTGAGCTTTGGAAGGCCGATAGTTATAATACTATGTTAAAACTATAGAAAAAAAAATAGAAAACCACAATATTTTAATTAACTTGCAGGCATTGCAAAAGTTTTGAATGATATTCCTCATATTTTACTTCTTTAAAACTTAAATATTATCCATATCCTTTAAAAAAAGAGTGAGATCATAACAAAAACATTTCACGTAAAAAAAAGCCAAGTTCTCTAATACAAATTTCAAAATGAAAGGTTATTACTAGTTTGGAAATATTTTACAGAGTAAATAATATAAGAGAAAGAACAATTTAAAAATCAAAGATTTAAAGACCTTGAGAACGATTGTAGAAGACCAATCGAATCCTCGTGCTAGTGTTTTTGTTATAAAGATAATTTTTTCAAATTTAAAAAACCACTGACAAGTTTTGATTTCTTTTTCTAGGAAAAACGCAGTGGTTTCTTATTTTCAAAATAATACCCGGTAATATATTTATTTTGATTACTAAAATACTTGCTTTTATTCTTTTAGGTATCCAGCCTGTCAGTTTCCCTCCCCCTACCTCGCGCAGGCCCTGTTGCGCGTAGGCGCAGACCCGAACGCGAAGGACGACGACGGGAACACACCTCTGCACGTTTTGGCATCGTCGAAACGGGTACCTTCCACCATAGTTCAAATTTTGCTCGACGGCGGCGCGCATTTAGACACTGTCAACCACAATTCGGAAACGTTTAGTGACTTGCTCGTGGCGCAACCTGTGCACGAACTCGTGAACACTTTGAAGTATACTAGTTTAAAATGCGGCGCTGCCAAAGTTATCAAACAGTTTAAAATACCTTACAAAGGCGTTGTGCCACAAGCGCTCGAATCGTTTATTGCCGATCATTGAGTGTAATGAACGCTTAAATGTAATAAATCCGTTAAAACTTTAATACGAACAGCGTTAATTGAGTGTAATACCGGTTATTATTTATTTAAGAACATCAGGCACTAAATTCTTAATTACCCAACTACAAGATTCGACTTTTAAAAAAGCATGTGTATCCAGTTTTGGACAAAATTATAGCAACAAATTATATAAAATTATCAAAAAGCAAATTAAGTACATATGCACACCGCGATACGCCCGAGGCCCGCAGAAAGCTTTGCAGCGTTGTCAAAGGTAACCTTGATAAATTACTACAGGCGCAAGCGGTCGTACTCGTCAAGGAGCGGACAATCAACCATTTTTTTAGGGCGAGAATTATTACTTGACTTTGTCACTATACAAGAAGTGGACTATTAAAAACGTGAACATTTTATTTTTAAAATTTTATTAAATGTGAGTTATTTACAAACGTGAAATTTCGTACCCGTGAATTTAAAAATCAAACAAGTTTCATGGCTAATCGGGCAAAAAGGAGTTTTTTTGTTTCCCTTATATTTTTCCGTGGGTAGCTTGAAAGCTTAACCTCACGGGGGTCCAAGATCTAATGGGCACCTAATAAGTGTTGACAGTTAACCGTTTCGTCCTTATGGGACTCCTCAGAACACTGCTGGTCAAGTGACAAATCTTGCGAAGTTAATCAGACGGTTTTGTCTCTAATTAAATGTAATTAGTGAGCGAACTATAGCAAGAGGCGCCATCTACCGAGATACGAGAGAAACAAAAAACCAAAAGCAGGGAAAAGCACTGCTATACAATATCGATCAATGAAAAGATCGAATGCAAATAAAAGAAAACAACTATAGTCCGTGACCTATAGACATGGTCGTAGGTCACGGACTATAGTTGTTTTCTTTTATTTGCATTCGATCGATCGAGAAAATTTCTAAATCGTATAAGAACTCATATATATTTTCTCTGGTTTGGAAATTATTTTTTTTTTAAATTAAACTGACTAAACTTTTCTGCTGGACAATAAGATAGCAACAAACATTTATCATCTCATCATGTTTTCAAAGCCTTAAATAATTAGTTTGTTATTTGTGTTAAACTGATATAGTAACGTAAATAAAGCAGTTACAATCGATATAAAAATCAATTTATGAAAATGTACAATCAGGGTATTAAATAAACCGAAACAGCTAAAGATGTATTATTACATTGATCTTTAGTATGAAGAACTCCAAATAATTTTAAAGTTCGAAGATCTATTCTGCTGCTGAGAATCACCTGATGTCAAAGAAAAACATCTAAGAAACTTAATCGTCGTATCAAAATACTCTGCCAATATATGGGCCCCTAAGCTCACACTAGGTACTATAGTTATAGTGTGCGTGTGAGCTAATATAACTAAAAACTAAAATATATTTTATTCAACTCCAGACTAAATTACCTTTTGTTTGATACCACACAAGCCATGTTTTGACTTAAACTCAAATTTTTAAAATCTACCCCCACCCTTAAAACAAAACAAAAACTAAAATGTATTTTGTTAAACGCCGGACTCAATTACCTTTCGTTTGATATCACAAACGCCTTATTTTCATTTAAAGTCTAATTTTTGAAATATACCCCCACCCTTTTTTTAAATAAATTAAAATGTATTTTGTTTAACTCCAGACTCAATTACCTTTTGTTTGATATCACACACGCCATATTTTCCCATAAACTCTAATTTTTGAAATCTACCCCCACCCTTTTATTTGGTTTGTGTTCTGTGGATTTTGTTAATTTTTAAATGGGACCATCTCGTCCCAAAACCCAGCCTAGGTACCAAATTTCATTAAAATCGGCCAAGCGGTTTTTGAGTTATGCGCGTTGGTCGTTACAGACAGACAGACAGACGGCGCAACAAAAAAGTTTCAAAATCATCTGAAACGCAAAGATATATAATAAATAATAAAATGTTGAAATCGGAGCAACTTTTTTTTTCTCGAAAAAATTAGGATCACCATAGCTCACACTACTATAGTATAGTATATGTGTGAGCTAACAATATGTAAAGATAACTTATTTATACCATCAACAAAGCTCTTGACAGGATTGAAAGATGGTTGTCACTGTGACAAAAATTCCAGAAGTGTAAAAAGGCGTTTAGTTCAACTCATCCTGTTAAATCTTCATCCACCCAAAAAAAAACACTCTTCAGGATTTCAAATTTGTAGTTAATCATGCTCACTGGACTGCCAAAGAGTGGAAAAAACTCTTATGGCGAAGCATTAAAGTTAACGTGGTTCGAAGTGTTGGTGTCGTCTCACATGTCACACCTCATCACTTCGAAACAGGTTAAGCTTTGATTCGTCGCTCAAAATTAGTTTTATCCATTTTTTGGCTGTCCAGTGAGCATGATTTACAACAAACTTGAAATGGGAACGCCAATTTTTTATTGAAAGTGGTGGTTTTTTTGGGGCTGGATGATGATTTAACAGGTTGAGTTGAACTAGACCGTTTCTTACAGTTCTAGAATTGTTGTCACAATGAACAAAATCTGCCAAGGGGTTTTCTGATAGTATAAATGGCTTATCTTGACACATTTTTTTTGATACGTCGATCAAATGTCTAGATGATATTCTTGGCAATCCAGTGTTTCCCAGCAGCAAAACAGATCCTCAAACTTTTAATGCAGATAATTATTATAATAAATTCTTGGATGTTTTGGTTTGCTTGATACTCTATTTTTACATTTTCATAAATCGATCTTTATTCTCGATTGTAACTGCTTTTCCACGACTCATATTTAAAAATTTTATTAGTTACTATACCACCTATGAGTTTAACATAAATAACTTAAACTAAATATCCAAGGCTTTAAAAACATCAGGAGAAAAATGTTTGTGGCTATATTTTTGTCTAGCAGAATAGTGTGGTCAATTTAATTAAAAAAATAATCTTTTCCAAACCCAAGAAAATAGGAGTTTTAATTTCATATGATTTAGAAATAATGTGCTCTTTTAACACGTCGAAGATCAATCGGTAGTCTATGTGCAAATGTAGTTAATTTACTGTTTTGTATAAAAATCTAATTTGTTGCTATAATTTTTGTCCAATACTGTATATGCGCTTTCTTAAAAGTCCATTTTGTATTTGTTCACATAGGACATTATATTTTCTCCATATTTTGTGATTATATTCATTTTATACGTATTTTATAGCTATAATTTTTCTTTTATTAAAGTCTGATAATTTTTAAATCAATTTGCGAGTTAGTCTAATTATTATTATTAATATTATTTTTAAGCTAAATTCTAGGTAATTATAGGTAATGTTTGATGAAATAATCCCTAGGACGATTCTGATTTCGAGTAGGCAAATGTGTATTTGTTTTAGAAAAATGTCTGTGCAGTCAAATTCCCAGCTTGGGATTGTTTTACACCCTTAGAAACCATTAACCTTCCCTGTAGAGTTTTTCAAAAGGTTTTTATCACCCATATTACTTTACAGCAAGCTCTTTTAATTTTCTCTGGTCTAACCATACTTAGAGATCCTGTATGTAGGACATATTTTAAACATTTTAAGAGAGACGAGACAAACCCATCAAGGTCACTGAAATGTACATTTTTTGGTTATTTTCTTGTCAAGTTCATTAGAGTTTCACTAAAATAAATTAAGTTGTCGTTCATCCGTCATCCCCGGTATATGTCTTGTTTATTTTTAGTTTTTGACTCCTATGAAAAAACAAGGACGGAAGGTGCGTTCCTTTCGAAACAATGCTAGAATAGAGACCCTGTATTTATGACATATTTTTACAAAAGAGACGCGACAAACCCATTAGTCACTGAAATTAACATTTTTTGGTTATGTTATTTTCTTGTCAAGTTCATTGGCGTTTCACTAAAATAATTTAAATTGTCAGCAGTGAGTGGCATAATCAAGGCCAACACAAAAATAGAGGCCACGACCCTGACAAAATCAGCTGTTCTCCGGGGGCTGAATTTTACATTGGGTCTTATGGGAGGTCAGACGTTTTGTTATGATATTTTCAAAATGGTACTACAGATTTCCGCGAAATTTCAGTGAAATAATCTCAGACATCATTCCGATATTCCACCAAAGTTTTGTGAGGAATCAACATGATTAAAAGGTTAAAATCTTCAAGATTTAGCATTCTTTATTTTGAATTCAAATTACCCGCCATGTACCACATGCCAACTGTTATATTTTACATGTATTTGACTTTGTCATCTGTGATTGTCACATTCGCTTCTGCTTTAAACTTAATTTTTGTGTGAGCCAATGAAGCGGCTCTGAAAAATTAAGGATTACTATAGATTTAAAAAAAATTGTTCTAAAAGAATGTAGTAAAAACAATCTCAAAACCGGCTTTATTTAAAAAAAAAATCAAATATTCATGAACCGTCATTCACACTTCAATATTTTAATGGCAATCAGCTGTGTCGTAACGTGGCAATCAAAAAAAAATCAGCCCCGGATGTGACGTCAACAAAGTGGAGGATCGTGGCCCGTCCGTTTTGATAGCCCTGGCATAATGTATGAGTTTTATTAAAAATCGTTTATTTTTATTGTCCGACGCTTATGAATTAACAAGAACAGAAGGTGCGTCTCTCTCTAAACATCGCTAGAGTATAGAGGACGGATATTTTCATCCTTTGATTTTGACTTAAATAAATTTGACTTTGAAAAGTTTGTCGCGTCTCTTTATCATTAAAATATGTCATACCTACAGGGTCTCATGCTAGAGTATAGAGGACCGATAGTTTCTTCCTTTAATAAGTTTGTCGCGTCTCTATTACTTTAAAATAGGTCATACATACAGGGTCTCTAAACATATTTACTTAAAAGTTTTTTTTTATACTCGGGCTTCGAAAAAATAACTGACATTTTCACTGACTAGGGTAAGAAAAATTGAAATAATTTCTGTAAGTTGTTATATCAGGATTTTGTGATCCGGGGTTATACAAGGTGTAAACGGTATGACTTACAATAATTTAATGAGTGATACAGGAGGCAAAAATAAGAAAAAATTTTCTTATAACATGGATGTCAAATATTAGTTGTTTTCGAAATAAAGGACATTAAAGTTTGGCAAAGCGTTAAAAGTTAATTAAAACACAATTATTTACCCACAAAACCTGATATTTTTTGGTGGAAATAGTCACCTCAGTACACGGCACTGGTTGCATTTTGGTTGATTTACCTACACTGTTTTTAACGCACTAATTTTTTCATGGAATTTTCTCCCGATAGTTTCTTCAGCGATATGAGAGCTTCGGTGAGCACCATAAAATAATTAGCATATCAGCGATTTCACTTCCATTCCCGTTAACTTTCAAGAAAACTTTTTTTTTATTATTCCTTTAACTTTTAGACCAAGACAAGATGTTATTGACCTTTTTTTTCTTATTTTGGCCTCCTCAATCAACTATAAAAATTTTTTGAGTCATACCATTTACACCCTGCATTTTGACTGCTTTATTATTGAATGGTAAATAGCTTATGTTTAGCATTTTGTAAAACGAAAGATATATGTGATAAAATAATTTTTAAGTGAAAAAAAAACAAACGAAAAACATCCTACTATTAAACATATTAAAAACTTATGAAACATGTACAAATTTTTGATGAAAGACTCCCCTTTTTTACACAGGGTGAGGCATCAAAAGCACTTGGTTTTTCTGTCCCACTTTGTACTTTTTTTAGAAAAGTTATTGGAAAAAACAAGAAACTAAGGGGCGTCAGATAGGACTAATTGTAATGAAGATAATAAGTTTTATAATATTTATAAAATTAACAAATCTGATTATAAAAGTTTTTTTTGTTTATATTTTTTTTTCAAACTGCCAACAAAAATTCTTTTAGTTTAGTTAAATTAAGTGTGATTTAAAAACAGAATAGATTATAAGAATTTTGTTAATAAACTAAAATTGAAAATAGAAAAAAACTAGATTTTTTTAAAATCCCAAAAATGCCCAGAGATTATAGACCAGCGAGAGGTTGGATTGCACAACCAACCAAAATAAAAAAAACTCTGCCAATATATGGGCCCCTAAGCTCACACTGGGTACTATAGTTATAGTGTACGTGTGAGCTAATATAACTAAAAACAATATATTTTATTCAATTCCACACTAAATTACCTTTTGTTTGATACCACACAAGCCATGTTTTGACTTAAACTCAAATTTTTGAAATATACCCCCACCCTTTTTTTAAAATAAATTAAAATGTATTTTGTTTAACTCCAGACTCAATAACCTTTCGTTTGATATCACACACGCCATATTTTCACATAAACTCTAATTTTTGAAATCTATCCGCACCCTTTTATTTGGTTTGTGTTTGGTGGATTTTGTTTTAGTTGAATGTTTTTGGTTTGTTCATTTTTAAATGGGACCATCTCGACTGAAGACCCAGCCTAGGTACCAAATTTGGTTGGTCGTTACAGACAGACGGCGCGACAAAAAAGTTTCAAAATCATCTGAAACGCAAAGATATATAAACATTTTTGAAATCGGAGCAACTTTTTTTTTCTCAAAAAAATTAGGATCACCATAGCTCACACTACTATAGTATAGTATATGTGTGAGCTAATACTCTGAAAATATATGGGCACCTAAGCTCAAACTAGGTAGGTACTATAGTTATAGTATACGTGTGAGATATTATAACTAAAATCTCAAATATATTTTATTCGACTCCAGAAATTACCTTTCGTTTCATACCACACAAGCCATATTTTCACTTAAACTCTAATTTTTTTAATCTAATCCCACCCTTTTTTTTAACTAAAATTTATTTTTCTTAACTCCAGACTCAATTACCTTTCGTTTGATATCACACGCGCCATATTTTCACATAAAATCTAATTTTTGAAATTTACCCCCACCCTTTTAGTTGACTTGTGTTGGGTGGATTTTGTTCATTTTTAAATGGGACCATCTCGACCCAAGACCCAGCCTAGTTACCAAATTTTATTAAAATCGGGCAAGCGGTTTTTAAGTTATGCGCGTTGGTCGTTACAGACAGACGGCGCGACAAAAAAGTTTCAAAGTCATCTGAAACGCAATGATATATAAAAAATTTTGAAATCGGAGCAACTTTTTTTTTCTCCAAAAAATTAGGATCACCAAAGCTCACACTATCGTATAGTAGTGTGAGCTAAAAAAGTGGGTACACCATGCGTTTGACAATACTACTGAGCCTTTTGAAATATTCAAGATGACGCCCAAGTATGGATAAATTTTTTGAAAAATAATTCATTTCTGTAAACATAAAACCAAGACTAGGCGGAATCAATAGCTCTTAGGGTACTATTAAACATAATAAAAGCCCCCACCCCATGAATTCTTGAACGAGTGAGATGGAGTACTCCCTCAAAATCGGGTAAAATCAAACTGCGCATGGGATTTCACTTGATTTCCGTATCTCTATTGGTCCTTGATCGAATTTCGAGGAGTACCCGCTCAGGGAGATTTCAAAAAATAACGACACGGCGGAATCAATAGCTCTTAGGGTACTATTAAACATAATAAAAGCCCCCACCCCATGAATTCTTGAACGAGTGAGATGGAGTACTCCCTCAAAATCGGGTAAAATCAAACTGCGCATGGGATTTCACTTGATTTCCGTATCTCTATTGGTCCTTGATCGAATTTCGAGGAGTACCCGCTCAGGGAGATTTAAAAAAATAACGACACGGCGGAATCAATAGCTCTTAGAGTACTATTAAACATAATAAAAGCCCCCACCCCATGAATTCTTGAACGAGTGAGATGGAGTACTCCCTCAAAATCGGGTAAAATCAAACTGCGCATGGGATTTCACTTGATTTCCGTATCTCTATTGGTCCTTGATCGAATTTCGAGGAGTACCCGCTCAGGGAGATTTAAAAAAATAACGACACGGCGGAATCAATAGCTCTTAGAGTACTATTAAACATAATAAAAGCCCCCACCCCATGAATTCTTGAACGAGTGAGATGGAGTACTCCCTCAAAATCGAGTAAAATCAAACTGCGCATGCGATTTCACTTGATTTCCGTATCTCTATTGGTCCTTGCTCGAATTTCTAGGAGAACCCGCTCGGGGAGTTTTCAAAAAATAACGACACAGGAATATTGTCAAAATGGTGCCGCCATCTTGAATTTTTGATCATTTTTTCCTTTCTAGAACGCTTAGCAATGGCGAAAGAAGGTATTATTTTCGACGAAAATTTTTTTTTGAGATAACGCCAAAAATGTGTTATTTGGATGTATTTTGAGAGATGCCTGTCTGTGTGTATATTATTTCTGTCCAAAACACGATAGCTCCTAAACCGCTGAACCGATTTTCATAAAATTTTCAGGTAAAATAGTGTACGACACTCTTACGAGCTGATTAGATTTTGGTTAAAATCAATTAATGCTCATGACAGTTTTTTGACAAAAAAACTTTAAAAAATGCTTTTAACGGAGCATCATATCAATACACTGTTTTCGAGATATACTATACTATATTTTGCTCAATAATTCGTGTTATAACCAAAAACTTCGTAGAAGCTTTAGTTTCTGAGATATTTTCAAGGCTAAAATATTATCATGGATTCACTTGAAGGGTGATAATAAGCTAGCTAGCAAAGTGTAAAGGGAGGACTGAATGCTCATTACAAGACCTATTAAACAAGATATCTTGGAGCTACGTAACTGCTACCCTTGCAGGCAGAGCTATGTACCCTTAGGTATCCCCAAAATAATTTCTTGCATATTTTATTTAAAATAAATACACCAAATATGAAATAAAGCCTTCTGTGAAAAAAGGTATAGTATAATTTTTTGTAGAAAATTTTCACTTAAAATCTGTATCATTTGGTGCAGTCCAGATTGTTAGTTATAAAAAAATATCTCGTTTGATAGGTTTTTTAAAGGGCTTTAAATTTTCTATTGTAATATTTTCTAGTAAGACTGATAAAGGAAAAACCATCCAAAATCCAAGATGGCGGTTTCTTTTTGACAATGTTCCTGAAGGAACTTGGGTCGAAGCTTTTACTATGTTTAATGGAACACCAAGTTGCCAGTCTTCGTTTTGTGTTTTTAAAAACGTTCTTATTTTTATTTTTTTATCCTTAATCAGCCGCCATGTTGAATATTTCAAAATGCCCAAAGGTGCCAGAGTGAAACTGGATTCTTAAATTACACCCCTTTGGCGACTAAAATCAGAAATAAAATTCTATACAACTCAATACGAGGAAGGAAGATGATGGAAAAAGTAATGCTTAAGACCTAAACAGTTCGATTTTATCCCAAATTTAATTTAAAAATCTAGCAAAAACAAATAAAAACAGAAGTGAGAAGAGAGAGAGAAGCACTTGACATTTATAAAGCAGAGAACGAAATGTTCCGCTAAAAAACCGGCCAGTTTGGATTTGCCCCTTTAACTTTCTTAATAATCCGTTACAATGCCGAAAAAAGGAAAAAAGAAAAAACTTTTTATATTTTATGTTGCTATGTATTTTAAAAAATCTTAGTTTCTAGACAGTGTCAATATAAAACAAAAATATACATTTTTTGTATTTCTTCCTCCAGAACTAAAAATTACAATAGTTTTGACAGCTTACTTGCCTCCAAATGGATGTCAAAACTATGTCAATTCTTTTTTATTAGGAATTTAAAAATCATAGGAATAAAAACTGACCCATTCTAATACCTACATTGTCACGACAAACAAGAAAAAATTGCAAAAACCAAAGCAAGTGCTGCTTTTTAAAACCAAGTGGAAACGAAATAAAACCTTAATTAAAAAAAACTGTTGTCTATATCAGATAATTGGAACCATTCTAGATATTTAACTCTACCTAAATTATAGATATAGAAAGATTTAAATAACCTCTATATAAATTTGGATTAAGTTATAACTTGAGTTCAAGTACTTGGCATAGGACATAAAGAAAGTAAAGTTTTCGTTAAATTGAAAAATTTTGAACGTTCTTCCAGAGGTTACTGTATGGATGTTAGATCACTAAACAATGTAATAAAGAGTGATAGTTTTCCTCTTCCGAAAATGTTCGAAAAGTTGCAAAATGACAGTAATTTGAAGTTTTTGTCTAAGGTAATACATGACATCTTTTGTTGTTGTTTGAGTTCAATAGAATGCCATTTGGCTTCTTACAGTGTAAAAATTAAAGTGGTCACTTAGCTAGCTAGCTAGCAAAGTGTAAAGGGAGGACTGAATGCTCATTACAAGACCTATTAAACAAGATATCTTGAAGCTACCTAACTGCTACCCTTGCAGGCAGAGCTATGTACCCTTAGGTATCCCCAAAATAATTTCTTGCATATTTTATTTAAAATAAATACACCAAATATGAAATAAAGCCTTCTGTGAAAAAAGGTATAGTATAATTTTTTGTAGAAAATAAAATTTACACTTAAAATCTGTATCATTTGGTGCAGTCCAGATTGTTAGTTACAAAAAAATATCTCGTTTGATAGGTTTTTTAAAGATCTTTAAATTTTCTATTGTAATATTTTCTAGTAAGACTGATAAAGGAAAAACCATCCAAAATCCAAGATGGCGGTTTCTTTTTGACAATGTTCCTGAAGGAACTTGGTTCGAAGCTTAATGGAACACCAAGTTGCCAGTCTTCGTTTTGTGTTTTTAAAAACGTTCTTATTTTTATTTTTTTATCCTTAATCAGCCGCCATGTTGAATATTTCAAAATGCCCAAAGGTGCCAGAGTGAAACTGGATTCTTAAATTACACCCCTTTGGCGACGAAAATCAGAAATAAAATTCTATACAACTCAATACCAGGAAGGAAGATGATGGAAAAAGTAATGTTTAAGACCTAAACAGTTCGATTTTATCCCAAATTTAATTTAAAAACCTAGAAAAAACAAATAAAAACAGAAGTGAGAAGAGAGAGAGAAGCACTTGACATTTATAAAGCAGAGAACGAAATGTTCCGCTAAAAAACCGGCCAGTTTGGATTTGCCCCTTTAACTTTCTTAATAATCCGTTACAATGCCCAAAAAAGGAAAGAAGAAAAAACTTTTTATATTATATGTTGCTATGTATTTTAAAAAATCTTAGTTTCTAGACAGTGTCAATATAAAACAAAAATATACATTTTTTTGTATTTCTTCCTCCAGAACTAAAAATTACAATAGTTTTGACAGCTTACTTGCCTCCAAATGGATGTCTAAACTATGTCAATTCTTTTTTATTAGGAGTTTAAAAATCATAGGAATAAAAACTGACCCATTCTAATACCTACATTGTCACGACAAACGAGAAAAAATTGCAAAAACCAAAGCAAGTGCTGCTTTTTAAAACCAAGTGGAAACGAAATAAAACCTTAATTAAAAAAAACTGTTGTCTATATCAGATAATTGGAACCATTTTAGATATTTAACTCTACCTAAATTATAGATATAGAAAGACTTAAATAGCCTCTATATAAATTTGGATTAAGTTATAACTTGAGTTCAAGTACTTGGCATAAGTCATAAACAAAGTAAAGTTTTCTTTAAATTGAAAATTTTTTTACGTTCTTCCAGGGGTTACTGTATGGATGTTAGATCACTAAACAATGTAATAAAGAGTGATAGTTTTTCTCTTCCGAAAATGTTCGAAAATTTGCAAAATGACAGTAATTTGAAGTTTTTGTCTAAGTTCATACATGACATCTTTTGTTGTTGTTTGAGTTCAATAGAATGCCATTTGGCTTCTTACAGTGTAAAAATTAAAGTGGTCACTTATTTCTTAAAAATAACCAAAAACAATCGTTGAGAAGCACTTGACATTTATAAAGCAGATAACGAAATGTCACGCTAAAAAACCGGTCCTTTTGGATTTGCTCTTTTAATTTTGTTAATAATCCGTTACAATGCCCCAAAAAGGAAAAAAAATCTTTTTATATTTTATGTTGCTATGTATTTAAAAAATCTTAGTTTGTAGACAGTGTCAATATAAAACAAAACTATAAATTTTTTTGTATTTCTTCCTTCAGAACTAAAAATTACAATAGTTTTGACAGCTTACTTGCCTCTAAATGGATGTGAAAGCTATGTCAATTCTTTTTTATTAGGAATTTAAAAATCATAGGAATAAAAACTGACCCATTCTAATACCTACATTGTCACGACAAACAAGAAAAAATTGCAAAAACCAAAGCAAGTGCTGCTTTTTAAAACCAAGTGGAAACGAAATAAAACCTTAATTAAAAAAAACTGTTGACAATATCAGATAATTGGAACCATTTTAGATATTTAACTCTACCTAAATTATAGATATAGAAAGACTTAAATAGCCTCTATATAACTTGGCATAAGTCATAAACAAAGTAAAGTTTTCTTTAAATTGGAAAATTTTGAACGTTCTTCCAGAGGTTACTGTATGAATGTTAGATCACTAAACAATGTAATAAAGAGTGATAGTTTTCCTCTTCCGAAAATCTTCGAAAAGTTGCAAAATGACAGTAATTTGAAGTTTTTGTCTAAGTTAATACATGACATCTTTTGTTGTTGTTGTTTAAGTTCAATAGAATGCCATTTGGCTTCTTTAAGTGTAAAAATTAAAGTGGTCACTTATTTCTTTAAAATATCCAAAAACAACCGTTGAGAAGCACTGGACATTTATAAAGCAGATAACGAAATGTTACGCTAAAAAACCGGTCCTTTTGGAATTGCTCTTTTAATTTTGTTAATAATCCGTTACAATGCCCCAAAAAGGAAAAAAAAAATCTTTTTATATTTTATGTTGCTATGTATTTAAAAAATCTTAGTTTGTAGACAGTGTCAATATAAAACAAAACTATACATTTTTTTGTATTTCTTCCTTCAGAACTAAAAATTACAATAGTTTTGACATCTTACTTGATACCAAATGGATGTCAAAATTATGTCAATTCTTTTTTATTGAGTTCAGAAATAATAGGAATAAAAACTGACGCATTCTAATACACGACAAATAACAAGACAAAATTGGCAAAACCAAAGCAAGTGCAGCTTTTCAAAATCAAGTGAAAAAAAATAAAACCTTAATTAAATAAAAACTGTTGTCTATATCAGAAAAGTGGAACCATTTTAGATATTTAACTCTACCTAAATAATAGATATAGTATGACTTAACCAGCCTCTATAGAAATTTGGATTAAGTTATAACTTGAGTTCAAGTACTTGCTTGGCATAAGTCATAAACAAAGTAATGTTTTATTTTAATTGAAAAATATTGAACATTCTTCAAGAGGTAACTATCGCTTCTGTTTGGATGTTAGATCACTAAACATTGTAATAAAAAGTGATGGTTTTCCACTTCCTAAATATTCGAAACATTGCAAAATGTGGTTCTTGACAGTAATTTGACGTTTTTGTCTTAGTTAATACCTGACATCTGTCAAACCAATAAAATAATCCTCTTACGTTTCTTTTCAGACAAGGTTTGTTTTAGTTGAATAGAATGTCCTTTGGCTTCTTATGGTGTAAAAATTAACGTGTCAGTGACTTATGTCTTAAAAACAGTCTCAAACTTAAGTCAGAACTTAATCCAGTATTAAAGTGATTAGGTTAGTCTTATAAAGTGGACATCAAGTTACAATACATACTACCTTAATAATAAGTTCTAGCGTCAATGTATCTTCCGTCAATTCTAGCCTTGTCTAGATTTTTTATGGCCCTTTCGGCTTGCCACTCGTTTCCGTAGACCACCAAATAGCTGCCGGGACCTTTTTCTTCCCAATATGTCACTTCGCCGAATTCGTTTAGTTTTTCTTGAAGGAGCTTGAATGAGGCGGTCGGGGGTAACTGGAAAAAAATTAGATAAATGTTAAATTATAAAAACAACATAGCCAAAATAAAAAGAGTGGGTATGATGATCTCTATATATAGAGGGTGTCTCTAAAAGGTCTGTACAAAATCTTATCCCATATTCCTAGGTCAAAATAAGTCGATTTAATGCAAATTACCCTAGTCCAAAATTGCTCCATTTCAGAGATATAGAAAGGGTGGTGAATTTAAAAATTATTCAGGAAAATATTTTCTTAACAAAAAAAGTTAAAAGTTACACTGAGAAAAAAGTTATAGTCATTTTAAACCATAAAAACAGCATTGTGAAGCGCCCTCTAACGGCCACAGTGAAAAAGTGTCCATATTCAGGTTTCGCATCCCAAAAAACCCCCGAGTACCATATTTTAAAGTAATGCGTTGAGAAATGTTCATAAATTTTAATAAAATCGATTTTTAAATTCACCACCCTGTATCTCTAACACGGAGCAATTTCGGACTAAGGTAAGTTGCTTTAAATCGACTTATTTTGACCACAGGAATATGTGCTAAGATTTTGTACAGACCTTTTAGAGACACCCTGTATATAACTGGATAGGCCTTTACATAATATGCAACGTGATGCAAAAATATTGATATTTTTTGTAGAGAGAGCACGCTGCGCAGGAGTTACTCTTCGAAGATATTCTGTGGTTTTGAAAGTTTGCGGACGTTTGATGATTTTTAATCTATAAATAGATTTTTACTGCGACTAGGTACTATTAAAGCTTTTTAAATAATCAAAGCTACTTACTTCAAAAAGGAAACCGGCTTTTTACTCCTATAAAACTCGTTTTTACAAGCAACACATCGTGTTCCCATTTTTTATTTTTGTTGACAAACACTTTAATGACATATCACAAATGACAATCTTATGAAGTATTAAGTTCACAGAATACCACCGGTGATTAGAACTAGAGAGAGAGAAAGGTTGCAATGCTTAGCATTCATTGTATGTTCTCACTCTAAAAAAACTCTTTAAATTTTTGCCTCAGTGTCCCACATGTTTTTTTTTTAAACTAAAGTATTTACGCCATCATGGATCATGGTAACAAATTTAATAAAATTTGGTCGTTTCAGAAAATCCACTTTCCAGAAGCATTTTAGCAAATGGTCACTTCTTCCTATTTCGAATATCCCGGTTGCCATTTTAAAATGTTGACTGGGGCTGAGATATTCAACATGGCGCCGAAATTTTAAATTACCGCTATAAAGCCCCAATTAGTTTTTTTTTAATGTGTGCAAAATCTCCCCAGACACCCAAAATCTGAAAGTAGGTTTTGTCAACTTTTCTAAAAACTCAGCTTCAAAGGGAAAAATTTATAATATTCTTTATTGTAGACAATAAAATTCCCTTTTTGACAAGGTATAATTCAATAGGATTAGACTGATTTAAAACTCTCCAGCAGCGTCCGGTAATTGAAGTAATTTAAAAAATACTCTGCCAATATATAGGCCCCTAAGCTCACACTAGATACTATAGTTATAGTGTACGTGTGACCTAACATAACTAAAAACTGAAACATATTTTATTCAACTCCAGACTAAATTACCTTTTGTTTGATACCACACAAGCCATGTTTTGACTTTAACTCAAATTTTTGAAATCTACCCCCACCCTTAACAAAAAACAAAAACTAAAATGTATTTTGTTAAACTCCGGACTCAATTACCTTTCGTTTGATATCACATACGCCATATTTTCACTTAAACTCTAATTTTTAAAATATACCCCCACCCTTTTATTTTAAATAAATTAAAATGTATTTTGTTTAACTGCAGACTCAATTACCTTTCCTTTGATATCACACACGCCATGTTTTCACATAAACTCTCATTTTTTAAATCTACCCCCACCCTTTTATTTGGTTTGTGTTCAGTGGATTTTGTTCATTTTTAAATGGGACCATCTCGACCCAAGACCCAGCCTAGATACCAAATTTCATTAAAATCGGCCAAGCGGTTTTTGAGTTATGCGCGTTGGTCGTTACAGACAGACATACAGACACACAGACAGACAGACAGACAGACAGACAGACAGACAGACAGACAGACAGACAGACAGACAGACAGACAGACATACAGACAGACGGCGCAACAAAAAAGTTTCAAAATCATCTGAAACGCAAAGATATATAAATTTTTTTGAAATCGGAGCTACTTTTTTTTTCTCGAAAAAATTAGGATCACCATAGCTCACACTACTATAGTATAGTATATGTGTGAGCTAAAAATTAAAAATACCCATGTTTTTCACATAAATCGACCAAGATTTATAATAAAAAAAATTTGAAAATATGTTTTATAATTATTTTATTAGTCAATAATTGGATTGGTTTCATAATTAAAACTTTAGGGCGTCCATGAATTAAATCAATTTTAAAAGATCAGAAAAAGCCAGTTTTCATACAAGTTTTTATCTCTCTCAGAAACTAAGCTTAATATGAAAAAACATATACTATACTTTATTTTAGATATTAAAATCCCCTTTTCAACAATGTAAAACTCGGTGGGGTTTGACTTATAACAAACTCTCCAGCGACGTCCGTAAATGGGGGTGATTTAAAAAAAAACAAAACATGTTTTTCACATGTTTTATTCAATTTTCTTAAATACGAAGCTCCTAATCAAAAAATGTGTTCTATACTTCGTCGTAGACAATAAAATTTCCTTTCAAACCCTGTATACTAAAGTGGAAGTTATATCATAGTAATTATTTAATTTAAATTATTTTATTTATACCGGTTTCATCCAATTTTCTTAAGAACTAAGCTTCTTATAACAATATAAGTTATCTACTTTAGGGTGTATAATGAAATTTCCTTTTATACAGTGTATCACAAAATGTGATAAAAAGTATGGCTCTCTCCAGAGGCGTCCATATATCGGGGTCACTTTCAAAAATTACCAAAAGAAAACATTTTTCAAAAATTTTTAAAAACTAACCAGTAGGTTAGAATAAGGGTAAAATTTAATGTTTTTAAAATTGATTATTTTAAAAAATGTATTTTCATAAGTATGCCTCTGGAAACTTATACAGTGTGTCCACGTAAGTTGGCGGCATATGGGAAACTTTTTTATTATTAGCTTTACGAAAAAAAGTTATTCTTCATAAAAAGTTCTGCATGGTCCAAAACCTAAAATGCAACCATCAGATGTTAAATTTTTTCATCATATTACGAGGTTTGTCAAAAAATGTGATTTTTGCTCTTGAGTAAAGTACCTTTCTTTTTGACAATATCGAAAATTGTTATAAAGAAAAGATGTTTAGAATTAAAAATAGCTTTCAAATATTCAACCGAAGTGTAGTTCTTGAGAAAATTTTATAAAACCTATAATAAACATGTTTTTTAATAAATAATCCCAATTTACGGAAGATCTACTTCCTTCTTCTAACCTTATCGATCAATATATCGTTGGAAAGGGAATTTTATTCTCCACAAAAAACTATTTGCAATTTTTGATAAACAGGTTAGTATTCGAGAAAATTGAATAAAACTGAAAGAAATACAGGTTTTTAAGGGTTTGGGGGGATTTTCTCCGTCCCTGTCGACATTTCAAGTTGGCAATCGGGATATGAGGATTCAGCGGGGTCAAATTAGGGGGAAATGGTCGGTTGTAAATTAAATTAACATGAAATAATTATGCCTTTACTTTTTTTTTTCGAAATCCCAACTTAGTTATATTTATCTGAGACAACGTGTATAGAGGATAGTAGAACTTCGTACTTACATTGGAAATGAGGACCTTTCTGGAATAACCTTTGCTGTCTCCACCTCCGCCGGATTTTAGTCCACCCAAGGCGCTGTTGCGCAAGTCTGAGGCTGGGGCTTGGTAACTACCCAGTCTGAAATAAAAACAAAGGAACCGTCAAACAGGGAAGAAAATCTGACCCTCCTCCCCCTTTGTCGAGAACACAAAAAAATGAAATGGCCGGAAACCGTTTTGTAAATGTGGTGGGGACAGTAAAACGCAATACCAACCTAATTTTCCCGGTTAGATTCAAATAAGGATGAAAACCTATTTATAAAAAAAACGCTCTCACAGAAAAGTCACTAAATGCGGTTTGCAACACTGGAGGAAAAACCCGCGGTTTTCAAACCAACCAATGAGGAAATACACCAATATTTCCATACCGGTATATAGGGGGCAGCACCGACCAAGGGGATAGAAAATACGTAAAACGCGCATTGAGGTGTCGTCGGATCTATTTCCACGGTTGGAATTTTTATAACAAGGACGTCGAGACACCCTCCATACATAGACCGAACATTTGCCTACCGGACCCCTGCCAACATAGCAAGTAGGAGGAAAATAACCAGCCGGACTATAAGAAGCTCAGCATTGAAACCATCAATTGTAAATTCAATTACTGGAGATTCGAGCATGTATCAAACCCAGGAATATTCGAACACTCAACCAATTCCCATATGAGTAAAGCTATACTAAGTGTAGAATTTAGTTGTATTTTAGTTACAGTTTTAGTCAAAAGTTTCCTTTGCTCTTTATATATGTTTTCTCTAAGATTCATATGGTTTGACGCCATTCTTGTAAAACATTTCTACATTAATAAAGTTGTTTCTGAACTTGAACTTAAAATACACATTGAACTATTGCTCAAATGAAATTATTTTAAAATTAAAAAAAATGAAATAAAAAAATTATTTCCCAATTGTCCACAACTTCCAAATCTTCATCCCTAAATAGGTACTTTCTTAGTCTAACACCATCCATCGTTATCCAACATAACGCTTTATTTCAGAAGCAACAAAACGAAGATGAAGTGAAAAAGCTAAGCAAGTAAGTTGTAAGTTGAGTTACAATGGGCGCAGATGTAAGGCCCCTTTAAGTACACGCCACTGTCCTGAAATGCAAACTAACTAAAAAACTGAAGACTAGCATATCTGCCGTCAAACAACATTTGGCATGAAATTAAAATAATTCCATATCATACCAGTATCCTGAAAAACAAACCGTTTTTTTTCTATAAGACCCAAACACTTAACCAATAAATCTTGTTATTTAAAATTATGATTCGGAAGTAAAAAGATTTATTTATTCCTGCCTGATCAACTAAGACAAAAAAAAGTTCACCTTTTGTAACTCAAGAAATTCCTGTTTGGTCCCCCAAAAAAAATAGAGAAGTTAGAAGTTAAAAACAGTATCTTCATTTCTCGGTTTTTCAAAAATTTGCATTTTGGGCAGGGGTCTATAACTTTTTTATTTATGAGAATTGCATATTGGTGTTTCTTTCTTTTTTTATAATTTTTTTATGAACAGTTCAACTATCAAAGTGAATTCTATCGATCTCGTTCCGTTTTTGACATGAAAAGTAAAAAATAAGAAAAAATTATCTTATTTGCATAATTGCTTTGATTTTTACTTTATTTTATGCATTTCTTTTTAGTTTATTAATTATATGAAATTGGGTAACCCTGTACAATTCTAGGGATCACGCTCCGACTTGACGCGATAAATGGGACACTAAAAAACGCAAAGCAGCATGGAACTCGCTGCCCAATAAGTATATACCACTTTTCTGTTGGCTCCTTCAAACAGAGATAGATTTTATCAGCAGAATATATGAGTGACAGAGATAGGGGAAATGTTGGTCATTTCAGCGTTGTTTGAAAGGGAAACATCAAAGAAATGTTATGCCTGACACAGGCCAAAAGTTAGTCGTATTACTCGCATTGTTTTTGTGCGTGTAGCATGGATGTTTTAATTTATGCTCTTTACAATTATTTCAGCAAAATTTTCTGATAAATTTTGAGTCATTTCATGGCGGAATTAGGGTGGGCATGAGTTTGTTAAAAAAAAATGAATTAGAAACCCCAAACATAGTAGTAGTAGGTATATTTTTAATGACTTGTGGGTAAACGTTTGGGCGCAACACCCTTTTTTTTACTGACTCAAAATTCTGGCCGCTGGATTAATGTACAGTGAAACCTCTCCTTATTAAGCGGACACTCCCTTTAAGCGGACAAATTTTTTGGGACCAAGCTTTTCACTATTTCTTTACATGTAAAATTCACTCCTATAACCGGACGCGGACAATTTGTTTTGGTTAAAAATTTTTGAAACCTCCCTTAACCGGACGTGAACCTCTGACAACTGGACGGAGTGCCGCACGCATATTTGTATACAACACCCAGGATCGCTAGTCGGCTTTCGCCCGAACATCTCTGGTAAATAGCAGACGATATGGTAAATCGCTTGGGTAACTAACACCCGTTTTTTTTTTTTTTATTTGTCAAACACACTGTGTTTTTTTTTATTACAATCTAGTCAGTAAGACTAATTAGCAATTTTGTTTTAACTTAATTTACTAGAAAAGTCAGATTTAAACTTAGGGTTCACTCAACAGTTCTCCCCGCTTTGTTTAGTCTGTAACTCACAATTGTGTTGTGTTTATAGCATTATTTTGTTTTATGTGTAATTCACTTAGTTTACTAGCTCAAAGGGCTTCACTCTTTTTAGTCGTCGAACTAGCATAGTATTGTCTAGAAGCTGAATTGCTTCCACATTCACATGCCGATGGAGTCTATCTTCATGGGTTTTTGTACTTTTTTATAGTCTCTGCTACAGTTTCGATTTTTAGATCTCGATGAAGGTCACTATTTCGAACGTACCAAGGTGCATTCACAATGTTTCTTAATACTTTATTTTGAAATCTCTGTACAACTAGAATGTTACTCTCTTTAGCACAACCCCATAGTTGAATACCATATGTCCATACTGGTTTCAGTATTTGTCTATAAAGCAGTAACTTATTATGAATTGTTAAATTGGACTTCCTTCCAATTAGCCAGTTCATTTTTCTATACCTTATCTCAAGTTCTTCTTTTTTTTTCTTAACATGTGCTTTCCAGCGCAATTTGGCATCAAGTGTCATACCTAGATATTTTGTTAATTGTTATTTGTATGTGATTTATATTTTTGTTTGTAAAATCAACATGAATTGATTTGGTTTCATTTAATTTTATTCGCCACTTTGTGGTCCAACTGTGAATTTGGGTGACTGCATCCTGAAGTTTTTCTATGCATTTTTCAATAGATTTTTCTACCGTCAATAAATCAGTATCATCGGCAAATGTTGCTAAGTGACAATTTTCTGGCTTTGGGATATCACAAGTGAATAATAAGTATAGATAAGGGCCTAGTACGCTACCCTGGGGCACGCCTGCTTGAATTTCTCTTAAATTTGAGTATGAGTCTTCCTGTTTTACTCTAAAATGTCTATCAGATATGTATGATTCCAAAATATCCGAATATTGTTTTGGCAGAAACCTTTTTAGTTTAAAATTAAGGCCTTCATGCCACACTTTGTCAAATGCTTGTGCTACATCTAGAAAAACTGCAGAACAAACTTTTCCCTCTTCTAGTGCTTTTTCTATTATATTAGTAATTCTGTGCACTTGATCTATCGTGGAATGCTTGTCTCGAAAACCAAATTGATGAGATGGAATAATTTCTTGTCTTTCTATGATGGGTTTTATTCTTTTAAGCAATAATTTTTCATAGAGCTTGGATATAATTGGCAGCAAAGATATTGGCCTGTAAGATGACACCTCATGGAGTGGTTTTCCCGGTTTTGGAATCATGATAACTTCTGCAACTTTCCACAGTTTAGGTACATACCTAAGCCTAAAAGACGCATTAATTAGGTTGCTTAGTTTTACGATAGCTTTTCTGGGGAGTTGTTTTATGACTACCCCATTAATAAGATCATACCCTGGGGCTTTTTTCGAATTAATATTTTTGATTTCTGTTAATATTTCTTTTGGTGATGTAAGCTTAATATGGTCCTCGATTTGATGGGGTTCATTTAAATGAAAGTGTTCATCTGGTGCTTCGTGGGGCTGAAATGTTTTTTCTAAATGACTTGCAAAAATATCTGCTTTTTCTTTGTTACTCCTGGCCCACTGGTTGTTAGATTTTCGTATGGGTGGAATTTGGATAATTGGTCTTTTAAAATCTTTGGTTGCTTTCCAAAGGGAATAGTCGGTATTTTTATCATCTGTAAGTTCATTAAGAAAATGGTTAATAGATTCATTTTTTATTACTAGAATTTCTCGCCTAATGCGCTGCGTCATGTTGTTGAGATTTTTTTTGTCCCGAGGATCACGGCTTTGTTGCCACTTTCTTCTTAGTTTCCTTTTTTCCAATATAAGGTCTCTAATTTCCTTTGGATAGTTTTTTCCCTTAAAAATTCTTTTTGGTTTTGGACTGTTTTCCCAAGCTGCTTGTTGAATATTTGTAACAAAATAATCAACTTCTTTATCGATTTGTTCTGGCGTTTGCAATGGTACTGATAGGTTTATTTTTTCTGACAGACTTTGTTTAAAACTAATCCAGTCAGTCAGTTTATTAACTAGTGAGATATTTGCTTCTTTCTTTATTATGTTTTTACTAAGAGTTAGAATAATAGGTGAATGATCTGAGTGTAAATCAAAACTTTCTTCTATATCTACAAAACTTAAAGATATATTTTTTACTATAAAAAAATCAATTAGATCTGGAATTTTTCCTGGATCTGTTGGATAGTATGTGGGCTTACCAGTTGATATCGGCTCACATTGATATTCACTAATAGCTTGCAAAAGTTCTTTTCCTTTAGAATTCGTCAGTCTAGATCCCCAGTAGGTATTTTTTGCATTAAAGTCACCTCCAATTATAAAACGGTTTCCTAATTTTCTGAGAAAATTAAGATATTGATTTTTCTTTAGTAAGTGCCTTGGTGGTATATAGACAGCACTTATGACTAATGTATATGTTTTGGTTTTTACACTTACTAATGTAGCTTGAATCTCTATGGTTTTATATCTCATCTCCTCATAGTGTGATATATTTTCTTTAATTATTACAGCACTTCCCCCATGTGCAGTATTGCTAGGGTGAGTTGTATGATACACTTTATAACCTTTAAATTTAATGTGAGACTGGTTAGTGAAATGCGTTTCTGACAAAAGACAGACGTCAATTTTTTCGATGTCTAGAATAACTAACTACTAACACCCGTGATCGCAAAAATGTTCGTTAAAAATCAGTCTGGAACAATCTTTCTTAAGAAAGAATTCGTAAATTTCTAACATACATATATTTTCTTAAAACATACTCTCCTGACCTCTTTCCCGGGATCCTAGAGAATGTGAAACCCAACCGTTGTCAATCGATCGCCAACGTAACCGAACCGTGTCAATGTAGAATAGGGCTTCATTGACACGGTTACGGCAACGTTCGGGCTACAACCGAATCGCAATCATGGACGTCGTTTACAAATATGCGTGCCGCATGACATGGGCAAAAAAATTATGTTGTATGTTGGCAACAACGCACTCTGCAGCCTAAGAATTACCTCTTCCCGTTTTAATGCGGAGACTAAATACTTCTGTCGTATTTACAACATATTGTTTTATTTTTATTGTTCAATTGCGTAGTAATAGATTTCTTTGAAATAGTGCCTGGTAAAAAACTTCTTAGTTTAGTTGAAAAAATTGAAGTTGTTAAAGTTTCGGAGAAGGAACATCTATCAGCACAAACGATCGCAAAAAAATTTAATATCGAAAAAACTCAAGCAGCGGAAATTGTTAATATATAATAAAATTTCGCAGTTCCCTCTCATAAGCGGACACCTCCAATAAGCGGACAAAATCGACGGAACCATGAGTGTCCGCTTATGGGAGGTTTCACTGTATTTGATACATACCTAGAAGAGGAGTTAGAATATCCTTGTGGGTAGCTGATGGGCTGGTTGATAAAGGCCTCACTTGCTCGTCCACTACCTGTAGAAGCAACGATTGAGGAACTTAGGCTGTTAGCTCCTAGACCACCTCCTATAATAAATAAGATAAACACACTAGCAATACATCCAACATTCTTGGATGTTTCTGAGATAATGGTATCATAATGTTTTGTAACTGATAATTTGCTACCAAAGGAACCCCTAGGTCGTGAAAAGAGTCTGTTCTAGATAAGATTGAAGAATTTAAGACAAACACCGGCGACTTGAAATTGAGTGATCCATAACCAATCGATTTGTTTTAGTCTAAAACTTCCTTCCTCAATTTTTTTTTGGGTAAAAAAAAATTACAATATTTTAGAATTTAAAAAAATAGGATACCAAAAGCCTCATAATAGTAGACTAAATTTGTAGGGTATTTCAATAAAAAGCTGCAAAAAGGGTATATTTTTTTATATTTGGCATGGTAGTAGCTAACATCAAAAGCTAAATTTTCAATCGAGGATCCCCTGATTTCCGGCATCGGAATCCAAAATGGCGGCTGCCAATGTTAAGAAAAAAACTGAATTCCATGTTTTAAGACAAATTAAATTAATTTTGATAAACTTACTTTAAGTGGGGCCCGCTTAATTCAAAAATGTAAAAAAAATTACACCTGTCACTTTAAAACATTAACGTATTAATAATACGTTAATGCTTTAAAACAAAATGGCGGCTATATTTAAAAAAAATCGTTTTCCTTTGATATTTTCTTTATTTTTTGCGCGATATTTATTTTTAATACCTCATAAGCCACTGACCAGCTCTTTAAACCTAATGAAAAAAAGTTATTAGTTTCTCAGCCGACACAAAGATGGCGTTTAATATGTCAAAAATAAAAGAGACCTTTATAACCTGTAGACCAAATTAAATAAAAAAAAATTTTTTTTGGATTTTATCAATAGTAACCCAAGTTTTGTAAAAATTTTCAAAAATTTACAATTTGACATTAAACATTTTAAGATGGCGGCTGAAGTTCAGATAAAAAAGTTATTTTTTTTGTTCTTGTTTGACAGAACTAGTATTGCCGTGTAATATATCGATTTATACTAAATAGGGGTCGCCGATTTTAAATATTTCATCATAAATGACACATGTTTATTATTAATCAAAATGGCGGCGTTCAAAATATAAAAACAACATTATCTTCTAGGTTTGGTAATTTTTTTTACCAAGATATATAGTTTTATATTACTCTTAATTAGTTTTAAGTTATAATGTACAAAAATAATATAAATTATTTATTTTTTAAAGATGGCGGTCGAAAAAGTAAAAAAAACTTTTTGTTTATTTTTTCGAAATTTAACAAAAAAAACTGGAAAAAACAAGACATCTCGGTAAAGAAAACACAAATATTTTAAAAATGTCAAAAAAGTTGACATATATACCGGGTGATTTGATTGAATTGACCATATTTTACTTAATAGCTATCTCCGTTAATATTAATCTAACAGTAACGTTTAAATAAGCAAAATTAAATAATATTTTCTAAATCATCAGAATCTGATGTCAAAAATGACATATGTCATACACTTGTCAAACTTTTGACATATGGTTTATTTTTTTAAATAAAACACCCTGTATATAATTTTTTTAGTTGATAAGACTGGTTTTTCTGATTTCAAAAATATATAATGTGTTGACATTTTGTCCAGCCGTTATTGAAATATTTGCATTTTAATAACCTAAATAAACAATAAGGATGTTGCCATTTTGTTAATGAATATAATTTTTAAAATGCAAATATTACAACAACGGCTGGACTAAATGTCAGCATATTATATATTTTTGAAATCAGAAAAAGGAGCCCTATCAATTAAAAACATTATATACAGGGTGTTTTATTTAAAAAAATAATCAATTGTTTGACAAGTGTATGACATATGTCATTTTTGACATCAGATTCTGATGATTTAGAAAAAATTAAACGTTGCTAATTTAAACCTTACTGTTAGATCAATATTAACAGAGATAGCTATTAAGCAAAATATGTCAATTTATTCAAATCACCCGGCACGTGACATATGTCAACTTTTTTGACATATTTAAAACATCTGTGTTTTGTTCAACGGGATGTCTTGGTTTTCTCAGTTTTTTTTGTTAAATTTCAAAAAAATAAACAAAAATGTTTTTTTAAACTTTTTCGGCCGCCATCTTTAAAAAATAAATAAAGTCTATTTTACTACATTACAATTTAAAACTAATTAAGATTAATATAAAACTACATATCTTGGTAAAAAGATTTACTAAACTAAAAAGATA